>PGIR01000114.1:0-133397 GCA_002812735.1 Scedosporium dehoogii
AAAAAAAAAAAAAAAAAAAAAAAAAAAAAAAAAAAAAAAGGGAAAAAAAGAGAAAAAAAAAAAAATAGAAAAAAAAAGACACATTTATTTACCTGCCTGCGCTTTGGCGCTCCCGCGGGCAAGTATGCGCTGTGCTCCACGCCTCTCTATGAAGGGCGTCGCCTTTTGTTGTTGAGAGGCTGATAATATGAGGTTCCCCTTTTAGAGCTGGCAACTGGCAGCTGTTGCCTGTCATCTGTGTTGTGTTCCTGGTGGAAGCTGTTGTTTCACTTTCACCCTTGAATTCATCGAAACCTCATCTTGATCAACCTCCAGCATCACAACATCCCAAACTTTCATTCACTCTCGTCATCCATCAATCCCACCTTTCACACCTCACACTCTCATCAATCAATTCGAACCCTCCTCAACATCCCCCTCTCTCCAAACCACTCATTCCCCTCAGCCCAACCACAATGCGCATCATCCTCCTCCTAACCCTCCTCCTCCTCGCCCTCCTAACCCTCCGCACAGCAAATCACCCAACAACTCCCACCCCACACGCCACCGTCCTCCGCACGACCTCCTACGCCCTCAACGCCGCCGTCCTCACAAACGCCGCCTGCTCCGTAGCCGCCCTCGTCACGGCAGCCGTGCCCCGCGGCATGGAATCCGACGCCTGCGCCCCCTGGAGCGTCGCCGCCTTCGCCATCACGGCTAGGTTGCACGTCTTCGGCGTTGGGGGGTATGGGCGGGAGGAGTGGGCTTATGCGAGGGGGTTGGGGGGGAAGGGGGTTGAGTGGGTTGTTGGCGGGCCGGAGAGGTGGTTTGAGACTTTTTGAGAAGGGGGGGGGGGGGGGGGAGTTGGGGTAGTAGTAGGATGGAGGAGGAGGAGAACTATCTTTGTTATTTATCGAGGTTGGTAATTTGTCATGGTTGGGTTTTGTAAAGAGGCTAGTTTGTTGGAGTTTTACGCGATGAGACATCAGCGCCTCTCCTCGCCTCATCGTCGATTCGATTGCACGCACCCTCTTTGGTTGAGTGGGCTACTTGTCTCATCACTCTAATTGGTAAGGCGAACTCACCCCAGCATCTACAGCAAACCTTCTCCCAAAAGATGCATAGTCACTCACATCAACTCAGAGACACCAACACCTCTCTCGGGCAGGGACTGGGGCTTCGCACGTCTGACTCTGAAACCTCCCTGTGTGTATGATCTAAGACGGTATTCTCGAATGGTTCTCGAGAAATTAAGGATTTTGTACGATTTGATAGCATTGGAGCACAATCATTTCTCACAGGAGATAAGAGTATATAGATGTCATCTAGAGGCAACAAGACCACGAAAATCTTCATCAACTCGCTCATGCATAAAGAAAACACAATAGGAAAGAAAAAAAAAAAAAAAAAAAAAAGTCCCAGCGCCAACGACATGCAAAAAGACAACCAACATCTAACCCCGTCATCCCAAGTTAAACTCGCTCGCCCCCGCATTCGCCGCCATCCTCCCCATCCGCATAAACAGATCCCTCCCAGCCTTAACATCCACCTCAGCATCCCCCTCATCATCATCCCTACCCCTCTTACCCCTACCAGCTGCCGCTTTCCCACCTTTGCCCGCTTTCCTATCAATCCCATTCCCAATGCCTCCCGGCGCCTCGCGTAGGCAAAAGCTCTTGGCCACGTGTCCCAGGTGCAGTTGCGTCATGTCGAAGTAGCACCGTTCTTCCTTGACGTGCGTGGCGTACGCGCGGATGTGCGACTTGAATCCGTTGCGGCCGAGCTCGAGCCGTTTTCGATCGTCGAGGAGGCGCTGCTCGAAGTGGAGCTGTAACGCTTCGGCCTTTTCAGTGTACGACTGGCCCTCGGATATCTTCGAGTGGGTCTCGAAGGGCAGCTCCATGGGGATGGAGAGCCCCTTTTGGAGCACGCCGTCGTAGAGCTGCGGGGTAGGAACAGACGCGCCCGACGTCATCAGCGACACGTAGCCCTCCTCGCTGCCGGGGAGCAGGAAAATGACGGCCTTTCCTGGTCGGCCCGCACGCGCTGTCCGACCGATTCGGTGGATATGGTCGGCAACGCTAAACGCCGGATCGAGCTCGATGACGAGATCGACCGATGGAATATCGAGACCACGCGAAGACACGTCCGTCGTGATCAAGACCGCCGGGTCAGTGCAGTCGGAGAAGGCGCGCAGAGTCGCAGTCCGCACCGGCTGCGGGAGCGAGCCGTGCAGCTTATGCAGGACGATAGACTTGTTCGCCGCCGAGGTAATGTAGGCAGCGTTGGCGACGGTGTTGACGGTCAAGTTGTTAGATGAAGACTCTCCCGCCTTTTCCGAGGCTTGACCCTCGGCTGGTGCCTTGAGCAACTCGTAGTGGAAATCGACGGAATCGGCGCAGGAAATAAAGACGATGGCTTTCATGACCGATCCTTTCCGGGCAAACGTAAATTTGAGGAACGAGAGGAGCGTGACGAGTCGAAGCTTCGCCGGCGCAACGATGTACGATTGCTTCAACTGGGCCGGGGCGGAGAAGTTTCCAGCATCCTGCATCTCATCTTTCCTCGTCTCCTCCTTGGCAGCCTCGATATGGATGGCATCCTTCAAACTCATGTCTCCCAGCTTCTGCACGCTCATCTTCATCGTAGCCGAGCACAGAACCGTGATCCGCCGATCGGGCAACTGCGCGAGGGAAACGCCGTCGTACGTCTTGGGCGCCACCTCGGCCTTTTTCAGCTGCGACAAAATCTTCTGGATGTCGTCTTCGAAGCCCATCTCCATAAGCCTGTCGCCCTCGTCGAGAATCAGCCACCTCACCGTGCTCAGCTTCAGCACCTTTGTGTTTTGCAAATGATCGCCCAAACGGCCAGGGGTTGCGATGAGAAAGTTGACTCCCTTCCGTATCCTCGCCTTTTCGGATTTCTTGGACTCGCCACCGATGACGGGCGACGCCACAAGCCACGGCGTCGATTTCAGTAGCTGTGACATGACCGCGTACGTCTGCTTCGCCAATTCTCTCGTCGGTGTGAGAACGATACCGAAAATGCCCGAGTCTCGATGAAGACGCGAGTCCTGGCTAAGAGCCATGACGCGATGAAGCATAGGCAGCACATAGGCCAACGTCTTTCCGGATCCAGTCTCAGCCTGTAAGAACGCATCGCTCGTGGTGTTAATCATGAGGGGTATCGTCTTCTTCTGGATCGCAGTCGGCTTGTCTAGTTTGAGCTTCGCAAGTTCGCTCACCAGCCGGTCGGACAGCCCAAGAGCCTTGAACGAGTCCTCGGCCAACGGCGCATTCGAAGGTTCCGCGGGCTCGGCCTCCTCCTCTGCCTCCTTCTCGTCGAACTTCGTGACCGGTGTAGGGTTGTAAGAGAACAGACTCGACGTAATCTGACGCCCCGAGCCCGAATTACCCCCTTGGTTCTGACCTTGACCCTTGTTTTGATTCGGCTTCCCCACCGGACCATCGAACTTGACTCTCTTCACCGGCCTCTCGTCCTCGCCACGGTTATCCTTCCCATTCGTCTCGAGTCCTTCTCTCCTCCCTAGCCGCGCCGCATTCAATCCCTTGGCAGGCCCGGTTGACGAAGCCCCTCCCTTCAGCGACCGCTGGGCCTCCACCCGATCTCGCCAGCGCCCGCCCTTTACCTTGACCCGGGGTTTCAAAGGGGCGTCCCCGAGTTCAAAGTTTAGAATCATTCCATCGTCCGCCATCTCGACTTGTAGTTTCGTTTCGCGACCTCGGATATGGGTATAGCGTTCGAGGTGCACTGAATTGGGGAAAGGTTCCCACGATGAATGAAGATTTGATCTAAATTTCTAGGCTCTAAATTTTGGCGGGGTGTTGGTGCAGAATTAATTTTTTGAAATTTCTTTATCGCGATAAGATTAGATAAGCGGTCACTGGCCGCCTTTCGTCGTCGAACATAAAGGGAAGGCACTAGCCACCCATAATCCTCACCAGACTCGACCTGGAAAGCGGAAAACGAACCTCCAAATTGCTCATGCCTGTGATATATAACGACTTAGACTATTTAACAAGATTATATACAGTATTCAATTATTTCTCGTCCCCCTAGCGGTTTCCATATAATTCGTGCACTTGCCTTCTTGTGACATCCTCCTTATTCGATTGGTCGGGCAATTCGGCCTTCGGCGCCCATCCCGTCCACTGAATCTCTTGTCCCGGCATTACGGTGCTGCTGTTCCACGATTCTCCAGACGGAATCTGCTTAACCGCATGTCTGCGTCTGCTCTTGCGTCTCCTCCAGAACAACCACGCCCCAAGACCAACGAGGACCAACCCCAGCACAGTACCAATGGACACTCCAACGCTTAGTCCTAGTGACGGACCTGACCCGGGCGTCTCTTTGGAGAGTGCGCTGGGTGCTTCGCCCATTGGTTCGGGAATGCTGGTATTCTTGCCGTCTTGTCCTCCTGTGCTTGTCGCCTGACCTCTGACGTTGAAGCCGTTCACGGGCCCGGCGAATATTGTGACCCTGTCCTCTGTCACCGTTGAGACAGTGGTCGCGGCGGTTATTTCCGATGGTGATACCAAGCCGAAGTTGAGGAAGATTAAAATCTGTCCGAGTGTCGCGGTGCTTATGCATTGGGACGGGAACTCTGGCGCGATTGGCTGTGCAACTAGAAGTCTGTATGATCTTCGAGTCCGGTCATGTTAGCTAACCCTTCCACCAATTGATTTGCTATAGAGAACAAAAACAGAGAAGCTCCGTACGTGGGACAGCAGAATATCTCTTGAATATTTTCTTCGACGAGAAGCGTCTGGACTGGTTTGTATGCCTCCGGGCACACAAAAGTCGGGCCCAGCGCCGTGAAGACGGTGCCGGTGGCTTGCTGAAACCTCGACGAAGTCACCTGGGGTGGAAAGCATGTGCGAGCGGCGTCCGCATAGGAGATGCCGTATACGGGATCCCAGGCGAGGAGGGTCCCTTCGAGCTGGCGATACATGAACGTAGAGCATTCGGGTGGTTGTGGCCAAGGCGTTGGGAGTGGAAGAAGGGTAACGGAGGTTCCTCCCACTACGATTTCGGTCGGCGTTGTCGCCATCGCGAACGAACGGCGGAGAGGTGATCGAAGCACAATTTATGGAGAAGAAGAAATCAAGCCTCCCGCAGCCTGGTTTGAAGCTGCAAGGCACTGGATGCGAGAAGTGCCAGGAAGAGTTACACAGAAAGGATGCGATGACGGACTTCGAGCTGTACAGAACTCACCATCATCATGATAAACACGGGAGGATGCGTGGGCAAGATCAAGCGGAGATCAATACCCTGAGAATCGCCAGTCTTCTCCCTCCACTTCCCCGGGGCAAATAGTAGTCGATCTTCATCCTATGACGTTCTCACGCCATGTCTGTATGTCGTATGTCCGCAAGATCCAAAAATAACACACAAACCGCGTCTTGGGACTGCGCCGCTGCAGGGAGTTCCTTTCAGGGCTTCTTCCCGAGTAGCATCGTCCAGTCTTTTCTACTCCTTCTCCCTTACTGAGACAAGGCCTGCAGTAGGCCTACATAATAAGACACCAGGTCTTTCAATTGCCCGCATGCTCGCTTGCCTAATCGACCGAACCCGCCCGAGACCATGTTCGTCGCGAACAGCCCCAATTGGCTCAACCATACTTTTTGGGATTACCGGTCTGTCGGGCCCAGGCCAAGACGGCCAAGAATGAGACGGTTCCGTCACAGCGTCACTACCGACCCGGTTAGAAGGCCGCCGAACCTTAAACCTACCCCGATTCTCTCATTGGCAGTTGACAGCAGGGTGAAACAAGGGTCTCGCTCAACAGTCTCTTCTGGTCTTGCTCGGTCTTGTAGTTTCTAGTGAACGACACCCTTGCTCCGGGCGACCGCTTGGGACTTGGAATGAAATTAAAATCAATTGACGCGAATACTTCGTCCACTCTGCGAGACAGAGAGCCGGAGATCCCCACGTGGACCCGTCGTCAAGTAGCCCTGTGGAGACGCCCGAGATAAGCGCCAGGGGGGGATCTTTCACACGAAACAATCCACTCCCCCCCTAGTTCATAGATACGCACCCACAAGGCGACGCGTCCTCATCGGGCGAAGACGCAATCATGCTGGCCATGACCAATTGGCCATGACCAAATGGCAAACGACGCCATCGAACGACTGAAGGTCGGTGGCTGATTTCGAGACGACCAGCGCAGTAGAGTGAAAAATGGCTGTTCCCGCTGTTCGTGGACTCTTGAATATTGAATATGATGTGCTCTCCATTCTCCTCATTTTACTTTCATTCTTCTATTCTCGGATGATCCATGCTGCTTTCGGCGAAGCCTGCTTGACGGAGCGCTAGAGGGCTCCCGCAGATACGAGCTTACATTCCTTAAAACTTCCTTTTTTTTTTTCTTCCCTCTCTCGACTACATTTGTTTCGGTCTTTCTTTTTTTCTTCTTCTTCCTCTTCTTCTTCTTCTCCTTCTTCTTTCTTCTTCTTCTTTCTTCTTCTTCTTCTGCTACTACGTTGTTTCGCTAGACGCACTTAGGCTATGGCGGTGATAATTCCTAACCGGAGATCTACAAAAGCGCGATCGCTCAGCCCGGTTGCGCTTCTGATCCTCGTGGTGGTGTGGGTTGTAGTTCTAACGTCTAGCGGGAAAGTGAGTGCCTTGGCTTTAATCCCTCCCTCAACCATCCTTGTTCTCGCATCATAAATCATTGGCACCCTACTAACTGCAACTCAGAATGATAGCATACCAGAATCCCGACCAGACGCTAGTTTTACAACGGAACATCCAGGTGATGTCTCTTCGACTTTTGAGTCAAACGACATCGACGACGCCAACGACGGCAGGCCGCTGGCGGTAGTCATAGAGACCCAAGCAACACCGAACCTCATCCCTCTCATGCTGCATTTCTCCAATGTCCTCGGCCCACACTGGTCCGTTGTTCTCTTCACTTTGGAAGAGTTCTGGGAAATGCCAGCAAGCCTAGCCTTCGACCGCGCTCTCGACGCTGGCAGGATTGAGGTCCGCTTCCTGCCTCCCGAAACCCAACTTAAAAGCAGCCGTGCGGTGTCGCTATTCCTAACCAGCCCTTGGTTTTGGGAGCAGCTGCAGTCGGCATACCGTATCCTCCTCTGGCAGACCGACAGCGTCATTTGCTCCAAGGCCGAACAGGCCGTCGAGGACTTTTTCGCCTACGACTACATCGGCGCGCCGATCAAGCCAGCGTACGGCAAAGGCTACAACGGCGGCCTATCGATACGGAACCCGAAACTCTTCCTGCAAATAATCCAGGAGTCCGACTTTGAGCACAGCGGCGTTGAGTTCGAGGACCAGTGGTTTTTCAACCAGACGAGTGCTCGGATAGGGCAAGGGGTTGTGCTGCCCACCGAGGAAACGGCGAAATATTTCGCTGTTGAGTCGATATATCATCAGCGCCCCCTCGGCTATCATCAGCCTGCCAGATGGCAGTCAGACCATATGAAGGAGATTGAGGAGTGGTGTCCGGAGGTGAAGATGATATTGGGGCAGCGACGGGCCCACTGAACCTGGGCAAGCTCACACACACACACACACACACACACACACACATATACTCTCTCTCTCTCTCCCCCCCCCCCTCTCTGTCTCGTTCGCATGAATATATTAAATGTATATAGATATAGATACCATTATGTAGAGAATCCCTGGCCACGAAATGATCATTTAGATTTCCTTTATTTTCCCCGAGCTAGCATCGATGAAGATATCCAAGATCCTCAAACCTACACTTAGACACCTATACACATCGTCAATACTCCAGCATTGCCTCGCTGTACTTCAAACGCACACTCTCGCGATCCCTTCCGCCACATGGCTCTGTCCGCAAGACTGCTGCGTGTAATCGTAACATGTAAAGCGGGTAGACCAGTCATTGCCCAGCATCCAAGCATCCATCTCTGTGCAAGGCTGGGCCACAAACAGACATGCATGCTCCCTACGTTTCACCGAGATATTCTACAAACGGATCCAACCAGACTCGAAGATTGTTTGCTTGCAGAAAAGGATCCCCCGCTGTGGCGCAAATCTGCAAACGCGCCCTGGCCTTTTCATTCGATTCCTATTGATCACGCTGCTTGTACAACCTTGAGGACGCAAACGGGGACGAAATATGGAAATCCGCTACTTAACCCACGACTTTTCGCCCCGTCTCGCCCTCATCGCACAAGCGCAGCATCGCACACCGGCAATCACCACATCCTTTTTTTTTTTCCCCCTCTCATATGGTCGTCGGTGCGATTTGAAAGGACACGATGTCCCCTAATGTCTTCTGCTCCCTTTGCGGAGTTTTACTCGCTCCAAATCCCGTCGTCGGCAATCTTCCCTCAGACGCCAATCCGCTGCCCTGGATGAATCGAGTCCGAGCCGGTAAGTGCCTTTCCCCGCTTCGTAGTTGTTTTTTTCGCAATGCCTTGCTGATGATTTTTAAATAAAAAACTCTAGTCATGATGGGCTCAGGCACAGGCCCAAAATGCAGACCTCCACTACTCACAGGGACCGTCATCATCGAAGCTGTAGGTATGGAGTTCCCCGATGACTGGGAGGAATACACGGGCACGGAGAACGATTATGAGCTGGTCGACGAACCCATCCAACCAATGGAAGATGATCTCGGCGGCTTCGACCCGTATCCATTCCACGACGCCTGCTGGCGGATGCTAGTGTCGAGGACAGTTTTCCGAAAGATGATTGAAGGGGACAAAACTGAACCGCAGGAACTCCTTCGGGCGCTCGTTCACCACCTCTCTTCTCTCTTGGGCGCCCATAGAATGGACGGCTACGGTCTGATGCTGGTCGACCACGACTTCGGCGGTGCGTCGCAGTTCCGACGCATCATCGGGCGGACGCAGTATTCTCGGGGGCTCCCCGAGCATCTCGGCTTTCTCGCCGAAGATCCGCTTTCGGAAAATCCGTTGACTCTGGCCGGGCGCTTCCCGAATGACCAAGCGACCAAGGAGTTCGCGATGCACTGGTTGAGCAAGGCGTCGGAAAAGGGAAGAAACTTCTCCTACGCCGCGGATCCCTTCCGCCTTCTGCCCCTGGACATCGTCTACGAGCTGATCACGAGCATGGCCTCGAGTGACGTCTGCAATCTCCGCCTCGCATCCAGGGCCGTAGCTACGTTGTGCACCGACAGGACCATGCCTCAGACCTTTTGGAAGTCTCGGTTCACCCCCGGGTTTGAGATGGAGTTTATTTTGGCTGGCAGCTCATTGAAGACGTCAAGGCCTAACATCGACTGGAGTCAGCTGTACAAGCATCTCCGCACCCAGAGCAATGCCGGCTGGTTCCGCAACAAGAAGAGAATCTGGACATGTCTCGAACGCCTTTGCGGAACTCTGGATCCTCTCATGGCCTGCAAGGGCCTTACCTGGCCTCAGGATGTGTGGACTATGTCGCGTGATGTTCCTACTCCTCTGCCTGATGATAGGATGGCTGGTGAGTTTGTCAACACGAGGTTCATGGGCGCTCATGTCGAGGAGAAGCTTCTCTTCCCCGACCCGCCCACATCGACTCTTCGCATCGCCGCTTCATTTATAAGGTGGTCAACCAACGGGTTGCTGTGTATTTCTGGCTTTCGTGTGCATTCCAAGTCAGAAGATGGCTCATACAGCCTCGTGGCAGAGGCTGGCGTCTTTAATGAGGCTCACCAGCAGTTCATTGATTTGGAGCCCGATCACCGCATTTGTTGGGTCAGGGCGTACTTGACTGAAGACGCCGTGGTTGCCATCGCGCTTTTCGTTGACCGTAATGAAGAGGACGAGGACGTAGCAAGACTCTATCTCGGAGACCCGTCCCTACCAGAGTACAAAGGCCAGCTTCGCGTTGGCGAGATGGGACCACGGATTGAAGGGCCAGGCTATCTAAACGGACTGATAGTTCGAACAAATGCAAGTCACGACCCCCACGAGCATTCCCCCCACCCCCCCCCCCCCCTTTTCCTTTTCCCCTAGCCCTCAAGACTAACTTCGAACCCCTAGGTATGCAAGTGCTCAAGTATCAAAGTCGTCGAGCCGGCCCTGCCACCCAAGGAGTCGGGCAAGCCACATCCCCAGATTTTCAACCCCAGCATCCTCTGGAAGCCCGACGAGCCCGACGATTGCTGGGTGATCCCCCCGGTGCTCGTGAAATATGCCGAGAATAATTCGATGGGTCTTCTTGTGCCGTATGTAGAACGTCTTCGGATCGACTTTGGGGGGTACCAAGGCGAAAAGCTATCGATGCTGAACCGCGTGTCTTTCTATATGGATCCGAAAGCGAACCTCTTCACGGGATTCGGCTTCTCCTACGATGACGGGTCGGAAGAGACCTGCGGCCTATACGAAGTTGACCAGTCGATTCATCCCCGACGGGCTCCGTCGATCGAGATGTCCTTTTTCATCCTCGGCCGCCTCGGGGAGCGAATAACCTGCATAGACGCCTACGGAGATAGCAGCAATGAGAAATATGAGAGAACGCAGTTGAGAGTGCTCAAGGTGACGTCCGCCTCATTTACATACCCTTCGTCATTCTGCTATTCTGGTACTTGAGAGCTGACACACGGTCTTCTTTTCCCCATATATTAGATTTTAACCAACATGGGCCAAGCGAATTGGGTCGGGATGCAGCAAGACCGAGGGACCTCGCCTAGTTGGACCGGTAGCTATAAGCTCATCAGGAGATTTCAGGTGCCATCCGGTGAGATGCTTACCGGGATAGAAGCCGATTTGAAGGTACGATGTCCGGCTGTCTCTGTGTCTCTTGGCCCCCCAGATATGCAATACGTTAACAGAAACTTCTTACAGTCCCGTGAGGATACTATTGAATTGCTAGGAATAATTACTTGCCCATACCCCGATATTTTGAGCCAGCCCTACGTCCATGCGGTGAAAGGAAGAGCTCTGCCATTCCTTAAGCCATGCCCTCGGGTTGACGATTACATGCTGCGCCAGGGCTGCGGAACCACAGGCTCCCTTTTGAAAGGCGTACGTCGCATCCTGTTCTCCCGAGGCATCAGGAACAGGGCGCGTGGGAATTGTCTGTCCGGGTTACTGCTCGAGTTTGGCGACGACGAGCACAGACGAATCGTCGGGCAGTGGATGGAGGAGATGGACGATGTCTTCGAGATTGGGATGCGAGACGCCATTGTGCATGTGCGCGTTTGGTATCACCAACAGGAAAACGGGTTTCACCGATATATGATGGAGGATGAGAATAACGGCCGTGTTATGGGACTTGAGCTGACGACGAGGAGTGGTGCGTCGAAGAGGGTTCTTTGCGGAGATGTAGGGGAGGACACTATGGTCATGGACTTCTACACCAACACTATGGAAGAGATTGTGAGTTCAAGATCTAAAAGTGATTATCATTCATTTCAAGAAGAGAAGCTAACAAATACTCGCCACCAAAGTACGCAATTTCCTGGAGCATCAACGCCTCTTGGGACAGTCTCCAAGTCCTCCGTCGACCCCGGCCAAGATACTTCGGGAAACGGCTGGACTTTACAACCCCAGAATCTTCCCCGGCGTTGAGCGAACGGCAAAAGCGAGAAGCTCGAATCTTCCCCTATACCGAGGTCGACGCGGCCGGTAACACGCTGTCCATGACTTGTATTCGTGCCTTTTTTGGGGACAATGTCATCAATGGCATAGAGTTCGTCTACGGAAGCGGCAGCGAGGTGGTGAGATCCATCGGGTTGCTTGAAGGTCATTGCGAGTCCGTACAACTGGGGCCAGGCGAGTTGTTTGAGGATGTGTATGCGGAGAAGTATGCGTCTGCATCACTGGAAACAGACGAACGAGCTGAGGCAATGATACTGGTGGTAAGAACCATCCTCACAGACGAACCCCAACGCACCCAGAAGACCTGGTAGGGTGGGCAAGCTAACCAAGATCACAACGAAAGATCAAGACCACATCCGGTCCTCGTGAAGGCCGAGACATCACACTCCATCACCCAGACACTCCGTATGTTCGCCTTAGCCCCCAGCCTTCCCCAGAAACTGAGAGCGCGGGCGGTGGCGAGAGCAGTGAGCGCAAACGTCCTTTACCGATTATTGTCTCAACGAAAGAGGCCGAGGCAAGCCCAGGAGAAAGCAGTGGTTTTACTGCTGTCGAAGATACAAGACTGGGCGGGTTCTGGGCGCAGGTTACACTGGTTCCTAGGTTTAAGCTCCAGGTAGAGAGCGTTCAGAAGATCTGTTGTCGTTGACGTCAAAGTACTGGCAGAGTTGGGATCAATGGACTCTCTTCATCTCACACTTCACCACACCAGACTAGAGGAATCAAATATCGGAGAGAAACAGAATGGAAAGCGAAATAGTTAGGCCTGTTAAGCCATTATATATCTTCTCCTCAACGGGCAGGATCTTCTTCCTATCCAACAATGCAGCTAAACCAAGGACCGTTCCATGTAAAGAAAAAACACCCGAATAATCAAACAAACAAATGTTTTCCCCATGATCCGGATCCCTTTTTTCTATGCTGCCCTTATCAAATATCATGAAACCCAAACCCCAAGAGATCGCTTTCTTTCGCCGTGCTGTTATGCAGAGTGGAGTTTATGTCCATGTGAAGGGGGTCTTGTCCGTATTAGTGGATTACAAGCCCGAAAATGAAGATCCCTTTTTTTGGTTTTGCCCTTTGATAGAAATTCCCCCCCAGAGACCTGAAAATATGAAATACCCCGTTGTTCTTTTTGGTACACCTTCGATAAAACGCCGTTGTCCACCCTTGTAGATATGTTGTGAGGCCAGAAAGCAAACTTTGCGAGAGATTCAGACAAAGGAAATGGTATGACACAAGGAAAAGGGAGTAAGAAGAAAAACAAGAGAAAAGAAATCGGGCCGTAGCCGAGATGCTCTATGAGCTCGAAACACAAACAAGAGTCTAGTCCCTCCCATCGACCAACCCAAAATTATCCCAAACAGAAAAAACAATTGCCTTCTATGCTTCTTCGACCAGTCCCCCGGGGTATCATATTACAGTCAGATGGGAGAGTCAACAGACTTGACATAGGAAAATGAAAGCAACGCAAATGGATCGAGAAAGGAGAAAGGAGAAAAGAAATGGCTAGAATGAAAGACTGTCGACAGTCTCCCGAGCCCTGGGCAGAAGCTGATGGGCTGCTGCTCAAAAGACCGTGTTACGGGTCTTCCTTTTGTTCTCCTTTTTTTCTAAGCAGCAGCGGCAGTCTCCTCGCCACCGCCCAAGAGCTCGAGAACCTTGTTGACAACGGCGCTGGGGTATCCACGGCTGAGCATCTCACGGACGACACCCTGGGCATTGTCCCTCTCCTCCACGGCGAGGAAAGCCCGGGTCATCGCCTCGTACGTGCTAGGCTCTCGCTTGTCACGGCCGACGACATCGTAGATAGATCGGGCCTTGGCAATGTCCTTCTGCGCAGCCCATCCGTGGATCAGCGTATTGGCGATGTAAGGGGTAAGGTCCACTCGCTTCTTGCGCATGAGCGCGAGGATCGGCTCAGAGTCGGCAACACGGTGGTTGGCGACCATGGCCTCGAGCAGAGCCTGGAAGATGCACGCGCTGGTCGGTACGGACGGGTCCGCCATGACCGAGTCGAACACCTTGCGGGCGCCCTCCAAGTCGTGGAGCACGCAGCCGCGGGAGTGGATGAGAGAAGCATAATGGACCGGCTCGGGTCGCATGCCCGCGGAACGGACCTGCTCCAAGACGGACTCAGCAGCCTCCATATCGACAGGCTCGAGAGAGGCGTGGGTGTCAATCAAGAGCTTGTAAGTGTGCGAGGTGGGCGCAATTCCCTTCGACTTCATCCTCTCGTAGTAGGCGAGGACCTTGGACTTGTCACGCTTTGTGGTCAGGAAGAACTGCATCATGCTGTTGTAAGGAGCGGGGCGAGCCTTGTAGTTGGGCATCGACTCCATCTCCTCGAAGAGGTCCTCGGCAAGCTTCTCGTCGCTTACCCTGCAGAGGGCGTTGACGATGGTTCCGTAGGTCACCGACGTAGGCTTGACGCCAAGAGCCCTCATCTCGGCGAAGTAGAAGAGGCAGTCATCGATGCGGCGAGCCTTTCCGAGCTTGCCGATGAGGGCATTATAAAGGAAGGAGCTGGGCTCAACACCCTCAGCACGGGCGCGGTGGAAGATCTTGACAGCTTCGGTAGCCTCGTCGAAAGTCTTCGTCGATTCCTTGAGCGTGGTGATGTAGAGACCATAGGTGTTGGCCGTGGGAGTGGCACCCATGCTCAGGAGCTCCTGGTGGAAAGTCTCGGCCATCGCGCGGTTGCTGACGCTAAGGCAAGCACCGATCATGGCATCGAGGATGGACGACCACCCGTAGCGGACAACGGCGTACTGGGGAAGGAGAGGAACATCGCTCCGAGCCATGGCAAGGATGTCGTTACAGAGGTCGAACTTGCCCTCGCGAGCGGCTGCCGAGATGAGCTTGGCGTAGGTGATGTAGCGGGGGTGACGACCAGCCCGGCGGATATTTCGGAATCGGCCAAGAGCTTCGTTGAGTCGGGGACCACGTCGTCCGTGAGAGCCCTCAAGCTCGTCAGAGATCAAAGACGAGCCCTTGAAGTCGGTGTTGTGGGCATAAGGATCGAAGCTGTCGTCAAAGCTGCTGACGGTGGGGGTCGACAAGTACGGGGAGTTGGCGAAAGGGGCAGGAGACATGGTGGAGAGCGGGGGAGTGATCTCTCGGGGATCCGAAAGGCCCCGGCTTTCCATGAATCGAGCAATGTAGGCGACACCCTCCTCGATCTCGTCAACCAAAGGCATATCCTTGTGGTTTCCGGCGGCGGCTCGGATCCTGTCGAACATGATTTCGGACTGGGTCAAACCCTCGGCAACCTGGCCGGTCAACATGAGTCCGACGGCATACATGACGGTTGGTTCGATGAAGGACTGAGTGGGCACGAGAGCAGGGTTGCTCAAGACATGCCAGTAGCGGGTAGCGGCAGCGACATCACCCTCGCGGATGCTGAGAGCAAGAAGCGCCGACGTGGGGCCCGTGATCTCAGAAGCACCGAGGGGGATGTGGGCAAACGCAGCAACGGCAGTAGCCTTGTCACCCCGGTCGGCAGCGGCGGTGGCTACACGGGACATCACCCTAGTCTTCGCCTCGTTCTCGACAGAGAGTGCCCAGCGAAGAGCATGCTGATAAATGCCACGTCGAATGAAGCCATCAACAAAGCCACTGGCGACGAGAGCATTATTGATGTCAGAGACACCGACACCATACTCCTGGACAATCTTCTTGTAAAACTTCATCGCGCCCTCAATCTTGTCGGAAACAATGTAAGCGTTGATGACGGCGGCGTAGACCACCGAATCCGCACGAGCAGCGATGGTCGCCTCGCCTTGGTCGTTGGCAATGGCAAGAGCTCGATACTCGTTGTAGCATTCGACGGCGCTGATGAGGTCTCCGGCCTTGGCAAAGGCAGTGATCATGGCGGGGAAGATAGACGCCATAGGAATGGCACCAGTTTCCTCCATGTGCTCGAAGAGTCGAAGCATGTCATCGACACGACCGGCGGTAGCACAGGCAGTGATGACCTGAGTGTAGGTCTCGGATGAGTAGTATGCATTCTGGGTGGCAACGGATGAGTCGAAGAGCCTCAAGGCGAGATCGAGGCGGTCGTCCTCGCTGAGAATGGCAAATTCGAGTTCGTGGGAAGCGAACATGAATTTTCCAGCCTCCTCGAAGCCACCGTATCGCATCCTCTTCTCCTCGAGGGACTTCTTGAGGTGGGAAACCTCGAGGGATCGGCTCGCCAGCAGATCGACGAGAATGTTGTAAGTCTCGCTGTCGGGAGAGACCTTGCGGCGGAGCATGTCAGCGTAGACGTCCAGCGCCTTCGAGACGACCTCATTCTTCTCCGACGACAGCTGGATGGCGGCCTGGAGGAGAGCATTGTATGCTGGGGCAATTGGCCTCACGCCAGCAACAAGCATGGCCTCGAAGACCGGGGGGATCTCCTTGTAGCGGCCGCCTTGGGCAAGCGAGAGAAGATGGTCCGCATAGGTGCGGGCTTGAGGGTGGATCGGAGGCGTGACTGTGCGGGCAATGCTGGCAGGGGTCCTAGATCTATCGGGGGTTCGAACACGGGAAACTGGGGCCGAGGCGGAAGCAGCAGGTGTTGCGATTCGCTCCGCGGTCTCCGGCTCCTCCTCAATGGCCTCAGCACGCCTTCTCTCCTCGATAGCTTCCTCTAGAGCAGCATCAATATGCGCCAGGACCGCCTGGTCTTCGGGGCTGATGCTACTCTCCCCGGCATTCTGCTCAGTCACTTGGCCATCGGGACCAACCTTGACTTCACCCAAAAGGATCGAGGCTGGGGTAGGCTTCCACTCGATACGCTTCTGGAACTCGAATTGGGTCCATTCGTCCTCGGCACCTTCTTCATCTGCTTCCGCCTCACGCTTCTTCAGGGCCTCGAAGTAGGCATCGAGGCCTCCGTGACTTAGTGTGCGATCATGGCGCTTGTCGGTGGTGAGGTTGGCAAGAGCCTGCCTCTCGGAATGGAACGCGGACGCGGCCTGGGCCTGGAGGGTATGGAGTCTGCTGAAGCGGTGGCTCTGTCGGCGGGCAAAGGAAGGGCGGTTCTGGGAGTTGAGGAGGTGAGGGTGAGAGACAGCAACGACCGATTGGGCGTAGCCGTAGGTAACAGATTTCGTTAATCCGGAGCGGATGAAATTCTGGTACAGCGACGAGTAAGGAGCGGGCATTTAGATGAATGGGCTACGAAATCTAAGCAAGGCAAGCCCAGGTTAGTAGGCATATCGTCAGATGGGGCCAAGCAATGGGGGGGTGTGCTTGTGTGTCTGTGTCGGTCTCTAGCTGAGAGAGACGAGGACGGTGAGGTGGTGCCACATGAGCTCAATATCCGGCCAGGTAGGGAATATTCGGGGCAGCTAAGGCCAAGAAAGACGGAGCCAGGAAGCTTGGTGAAACGACTCGACGGAATCGATCGGACGAGCAAGACAATTGAAGCATCAACTTACATGAAAAGAAGGGTTAAAGCTTGAATGCAGGTTCATTTGACAGCAACCCACGCTGTCAAACAAACGCGCTACCTTAGGATGGTATTAAAAAGTTGGATTGGGATATTAAGGTAAAGCCGTGAAGTTCCAAAGAAGGGGGAAGGAGAAAAAAGAAACAAAGAGAGAGAAACGAGAGTCGACAAGCCGCGGGATTAAGGCAGCGAGGGTTGTGGTATTATTTCCTCTTTTTTTTCGGTGTTGATTTAACGGGGAAGTCGCGCTGGAGTGAGACACAATCAATCACATTGGTGGTTGGGGGAAATTTTTCGCGGAAGGGGCCTCGGGCCTGGCGCTGATACAAATGGGAACAAGGAATTTACCATGAGTACGAAGGTACCGGGGAGAACTCGGGACGAGGCGAATTTGGACCGGGGCTCAAAGGTAGATGACTCAGGTGTGAAAACGTGGGGTGGGGCGGGGAGGCGAGAAGTCCACTACAAAGTGCCACTAACAATTCGAGCCCACTGAAGGATGAGCAATAGTACCAGTACTTGAGTATTTGATGTCCCTACTCCAATGCTCTGTTCAGTTCCAGCCACGGCTACTTCCCAGGCGTACTTGTACTTGGTACTGCGTGTTTTTGCCCACGTTCACTCTAGCCGTTGCGTTGCAAGCCAGAGGACAGCTGCAGCCGCGACCACATGAGCTCTGTTGTACCAAGTACTGCGATAAGCCCCAGGCATCAATTGGTTCCCTCTGATGACGGCAGTAACAATGCGAGTCACGAATGACACTTTTACGGGCAGTGCATCTTACGGGCTTGTTCAGATACCAACGAGATTGGCGATCATCACCAACGACAGACACAAGTCAGAGCTCTCGAACAAGTCCCAGCATTACAGGTACTAGCCAAGGTACCACACTCTCCTAGCATTGTCCTCTGACAATTGACAGGAGGCCTGGCCAAATCTGGACAGATCACTGATTGATCTTGGTTGATGACGAATCAAGAACCAGGCAGAAGCATCGAACGTACCCCTAAACTAACAGCAGGATGTTGCACAAATTGGCTCCTTTCAGGCCAGGCTAGACTGTTTGGAGTAGTATCCAAGTACAGGTTCGAAGTAACAGTACCGAGATGACCTAGTCTCTTCTGGCTCCAGCGAGTCCAGGACAAGGAAAATGGGAATTCCATCATCTTCTTTTCGATGACGACCAGGGCAGACGCGTGGTGGGGAAAGGGAATACGACCAAAAGCGAGGGAGCCCTTGAGTCTTGACCCTCTTTCTCCTCCTTCTACATAGCCCCCGGCTCTGGTGCCGGTCCAATCGCTCCCGCGTGTCTAAGTCCGAGTGCCACCACCGACGCCCGCTGGACCAATACCTCTTTGCGGCAAGGAGGGAGCGAAGGAAGAAGCCGGAAGCAGATGGATGAGCACCAGCCTGTCGGGATTCGGTGTATTCAGACGTGATGTGTGAAGTATTAGCGTGTATGTATACTTACTTGGTCCTACCATCCCAGTTCATGTGCCCCAGCTTAGGATGGTACCTCTTATCCAAGCATTCAAGCATTTCAAGGATTATTATGTCGACTGTGACTGGACCGAGATTTGCTTTTCATGCTGCTTCTGGACGCAAGACACTAAACGAGCATGGATAAGAGCAACCGCGCGAAGGATTTGTGCAGCAGAGGGCATGTGCTCGCCACCACATCCCTGTCAGAACAAAGGCAGTGAAAATTTTTTCACAACGGCCTGGATAGCTTCGATGATCGACTGCACAAGCTCCTGCAAGAATCACTTGATTTTCAACGTTCGCTTGGGAAAAGCAAACCTCGAAGTTGGAGGTGATCGACCTCGACTTGAACATCACGGTGCATCACGAGAGAGAGAGAAGGAAAAACCAAATAAACTAGCAAAAACCAAATAGCCCCCTTTCGAAGTAATTCCCTCTGGTAGTATCATCAACTCGCAGCATGAAACTGGAAATAACATTGAATTATCAATCCAGATCCATATCTCCTCTCCCTAGTCACCCCTTACCAAAAGCAACCCTCCCTTCATCTCGATCCCCCCTGAGGCTATTAATAAAGTTTTCCATCCATCACAACATCCCTTCTCTAACAAGTCACATGCCGTCCGCCCCACGAAAATGACCCGCCACCGCCGTCCACCCTCGGACAGACGGCAAAAAGTGTCGATGCTTGAGGTTTTTTTTTTCTTTTTTTTCTCTTACCCTTTTGGCTTTTAGCCGTGGCAAGCCAGCCGCACCCCGCGGAGGTACTATGCGCGTCGACATCATAGCCGTCCAAAGTCACTGATTTTGCTGATTCTGCGTTGCAACCTCCGGGACTTCCGAGGTTCCAAACACCCTCCTTTCACCATAGCCCCGGCGGAGGTTTTTAGGCCGACGGGGGATGCTCGCCGACATTGCCTCGTGGCTGATCCTGTCGTTTTTGTTTTAGTGCGCTCCCAAACCCCAGATTTCGATGAGAATGTGGAAATTGAGGTCCGCTGCTATGCGTTGCGGGTGCTTCTTCCGCTTCCTCGTCTTGCACTGATAGCATGTACATTGGCATACGGGGCATTTTTGGTATTAGTATATGTGATGGCGACCGAACAGAGACCTGCGCATCTCCACACACGTAGTAACTACATATCATGAAGCAGAGTCATCCCTTATTTTGGATAATCCTTAAGATGATAGCTCTTAAGCTTGACAAATTGGTCGAACCCAAACTTGCTTAGCGTCACTCCCCGTCCCGAGTTCTTCCACCCTGTCCATGCAAGATCCTATAAAACTCTGGCGTCAGCATGCAGATTGTGGGGATTGTGATGAAGGAAGAAAGGGCTCGTGTTCGTCCTTACCGGGCTTGGATAGTCACATCGATTGACGAATACAGTTCCAGCTTCGATTTCATCGGCGATCTGATATCCCGTTTCCGTGTCCTTTGTCCAGATGCTCGCAGTAAGTCCGAACTCGCTATCATTCATCCTCTCTATGGCTTCTTGGTCTCCCCTGACCCTCATGACGGGAATGATTGGCCCAAACGACTCGTCCTTCATGACCTTCATGTCATGTGTGACTCCGGTGAGAAGTGTCGGTTTCACGTAATTACCGCCAGCTGGTGGGTTCTCGAAGGTGTCGTTCTGAGGCGTTGAATCCGTTGCGCCCTTATCCAAAGCATCCTTGATGTGCTCCTCGATGGTCTCCTTTGACCGTTTCGAGATGACCGGTCCAATATGTGTAGCCGGATCGAACGGATCGCCAAGCTTGTATCCCTTCAACACCTTTTGTATCTCCTCGATGAACCGGTCGTGGATCGATTCGTCGACGTAAACTCTCTCGATAGAACAACAACTCTGGCCGGAGTTGAAAATCGCACCATCGACAATCTCCTCCGCCGCCCACGCAACATCTACATCCTTTCGCACGTATGCGGGGTCCTTACCACCAAGCTCCAGCCCGACGTTGACGATCCGATCCGCCGCTGCCTTCTGGACTGCTAGACCTCCGGCCACTGATCCCGTAAAGCAGATATGTCGAATCTTGGGGTTCCGGACGATGGTCTCAATGGCCAAAGGCGACCCGGAGTGGAAATACTGCAAAACACCAGTCGGCAGACCTGCCTTTTCAAATATACGAGCGACGTGCTCGGCAACCGTAGGTGTTTGAGGCGATGGCTTGAGTATGATGGAGTTGCCGGCCAGGAGAGCAGGTATTAGAGAATTCACCAAGACCAAGTAAGGGTACTGCTCGTAAATCCGTGAACGTTAGACCATTGGTAGCATATATGATCGTTGAAAATTCTGGTGGCCTGCTTGGGTCTACTTACATTCCAAGCAAAGATGATCAGCACCGGCCCAACCGGAACTTTTCTCAAAAACCTCTTAAACCCTTTCTCGGCCTCCCCCTGGGTATCCTTCAGAGCCTCATCGCTAACTTTGACGAGGTATTCCGCCCTCTTAACAGCCGTAGTAATCTCCTTCGCCGTGTACGCTATCGGCCTCCCCATCTGCTCCGTCAGCTCTCGCGCAAGAACATCCTTGTCCTCCTCGAGAAGGACGAGAGCCCTCTTGACGATCGATATGCGCTCGGCGAGTGGGGTCTTGCGGTAAGTTTGGAAAGCTACGGTGGCGGCTTGGGGGAGCAGGTCGATGTCTACTTCGGAGATGCCATTCCGGGTGAGGATGGGCTTGTTGGTGTTGGGGGAAATGGTGGTGATGACCTCGACCGACATCGTTTCAGCTTCGTGCTCGTGTAAATCCTTCTTGGACACTTTTGTTATGCAATTGACAGCCAAATGGATGGATCTAACTTCGACCTCGAACGGAGCGGAGGAAAAGATATCAAGTTGATGACGCACCTCCGTTGATGTGCTCAGTACCCCGCTCAAGGTCAAGCTTTCCTTGCTGGAGCTTAGCTGCCCCCGCCACAGCGATAAGATAAGACACCGAGCTCATCCTCGATATTAGATCGACAAAGCGTCTAGATCTATCTTTACAAGCTGGCTGGCGATATATATATATATATTTACAAAAGTGTAGGTGCAATCGATTTTATTTATGTAAGTCTGACATTATCATATAACGACATATATATAATAAGATCTGTTGAAAAAGTGGCTAGATCTATTTCGACATGGTTTTCTAAATGTTCAGCCAGCCATCAAAGTCCTGGAGATCCTCCATCCTCGCTCCCTCACTCGCACACTGAACCCTCATCAAATCAACCTGATAATCAGGAGTCCTCGCATCCTCACAACACTTCCGTATCCTCTTCAAAGTTTCCTCGTCATCCTTGGCCACAATAGCCGCCGCATCAAAGCCTCCAGCACCAGGAACAACGCCGCCATAGACGCCCTCGACGGCCGTAAGCTTATCAAGCAGCGCCGTCTGCTGGGGCGGTTCGATTGGCACCCCGCTCTCCTCACTCATGGTCCTTATGAGAGCGCGGCAGCGAGAGATGGTCTCGGCGAGGTGCTCGAGGTTTCCGTCCTTGGCCCGAAGTTGCTGCTCCAAGAAGAGGTTCAGTCCGTGAAGGCTCCACCAGAGCTCTGTAGCCCTGACGGGGTTCTTCGATCTCCATTCCAACACCTTCTTCACCATTGACACGGTCTGAGTGCCGGAATGTACATCGACCATGCGGATCGCCAGACCAGCGGGCAGCGTAAAGTCGTCAATGCTCCCATCCCATTCCTTCAAAACCACGTCTTCAAGCGCGACGGAAAACCCAGGCTTTCCGGGTTCCGGTAGAGCAGACAAGATGCTCGGTGAGAAGCGGCGATAGTTGCAAGCGCCGTATACAGCAGCGGCAATATCGAAACCGGAGCCGATCTTGCCTTGTGCAGCTCCGTGAGCCACCTGGGCGAGGTTATGCAGAGTCCTCTTTCCTTCGGGTGAGGAAATGTCGAACGCTCCAGGCAGGTAGTGCGTCAAAAGAGCACCTGTTAGTGCCGTAACTAGGGCAGCTGACGATCCGAGACCGGTCTTAGGGGCCTCTCGGATGGGATAGGGGAACTTTGCAAATCTGCCTAGCCCGGCCTTGGGAGTCTCCTCGTGCGAATTTGAGTAGTAGTCATTGTCCGCCAGGATGGTTAGGCGAGTTGGGCTCAGGCTCTGGTGGCTCTCAAGACGAAGCCGGCGGTGAATGAATGTCAAGACGTAGGTCAAAGTGGTCTCGACGAAGGGGTTCTTTGCCGAGAGCGTCTCGCCACTAGGAGAGGATTCAAGTAAGCCTTTGGGGATGTACAGCAACCAGCGGACAAGTGACAACGACCAAGGAGAATAGAAATTTATATAAAATATAAGAAAAACAGTTCATACCTTTGGAGCTGAGTGACATTGATGCCACCCCCATTCTCCGCTAAATGGAAGCCAAACCTCCACACGGCATCCAAGAACTGCGGGCTGGTCACCACAATCTCGGAGAGCTGTACCCCTTCGCTGGTTTTGATAGTCCCGGCAACTACGTTTATCCTGGCATCAAGTCCTAGCACGAGGCCATTGTGAGCGGGATCCAACACCAAGTAACCGCCGGCCAAAAGGACCTTGCCGGGGGCGGACACAGCTACGGTTGGCTCCATTGGTTTGGATTCTGCGCGTTAATATTTGAGAGGTGGAAGCTCTACAAAACTGGATAGAAGCAAACACCACAGGTAAATGAGAGAAGCTCCCCTGAGATGGTGTGCGGGGCAGCTAACAAGGAGCGGGAGCGGGAGCGGGAGAGCTGGTGAAGAATTGGAGGTTCGAAGCTGTGGCTTTCCTTTGTGGATTGGATGGTGGGGGTGAGCTGAGGTTATTTGGGAGCTCCGAATTGAAGTGAGGGGCAAAGCCCAAAGCCTAAAGCTCGGAGCAAGCAAAAGTGGGATGAAATTGTTAGTACTGTAGCACTAGACCAGCATTGAACCTTCTCACATCTTTACATCAAATTGATCATTGATCCACATCTTCCACATATACCTAGCGATCGAGGATAAGGAGAGAGCAATCATTAATGAAATTTTAAATTCAAGGTCCGAAGACCCTTGTATACACACTCGTACACTAAATCAAGGCCAAGCATCTTCGATCAGAAAGTCTCTCCGTCTTTGCTCCAAGTCCACGAAAGACCTCGGGAAGCTATGACTACGACAACGACGACGACGACGACCCGGGAAACACCGACTTTCCGCTTAACATCACAATGCAAGGGCAGTTACAGTTCGATCCTGGAGAGAAAATGATCAATTGATGCACCTGTATTTATTTAAACCTTGGTAAATTCGAAGTTAACACCGATGATGAGTCCACCTATACCTTGATCCCGTCCCGACACCCAGTGTTCCGCGTGCCTCCCGATTCCCAAATCAGTCTTCGTAGATAACACACTCCTCCCGAAAGAAATAAAGAAAATAAAATAAGACCATTGCTATCTCCAGACTGCATACGGCTTCAACAGCTCGAAAAGTCACAATAGGCATAACAGGCAAAGGAACAGAGCAGCAGCAGCTAGGTCCCTGTTGGCCCTTGCCAAGCGAGGCGTGATTTGATAGAAGATGTAGTGATGAATATTGGTATGTGATGACTCTGTTGCTGGCTGTTGTAGCCGCCGGTTGCGATGGTAAAAGAAAAGCCCACTCATGTCAAACATCAACCATCATCACCAGTCGTACATTTCTCCGGTCTTGATCCCGCCAAGGAAAACGCCGGGTGTAATGCACTCGAGGATCCGGGAGTCGGCGAATCCACAACGCCAATGCGGCTAGCTGCAGCCTTCTCTTTTAGGAGTGCGAGTCTGTTATTGTCGCGAAAACAGAGGCACGGTTAGAAACGAGCGTTCTTTTGTTAGGCACGGACGGTTGGATTGGGCTTACTCGAGATGGGAGATGCCTGGTAGTGTCGTGTCTTCATGCCTGAAACCGAATGGGGTGGACTGACGAGGATCGTGTCAGTAGAGACCGCAAGGACTTAGAGAGGCCAGAACTCATGGAGAAGAGCTAGACCTTTGGCGTTACTAGCAAAAACAGAAGTAAACTCACAATCTGTAGCCCTCGTATCGACTTTAATCTTCTCCCCAAGATTCTGGCTTGGACTCTGGCGCAGAAGCTCTTGATGTTGTCTCCCAGCGACATTCTAACTCTGGCTGGTGAATGATGGCTGTTCGATACGAGATCCCGAGGGAGAGGCCGGAAAGACACTGTCTTAGAAGTGTTGGGGCGGCAGACCGAGAATAAAAAGGACGAGAAAACACCAGGAAGGCTTTGAACGGAAGGACGGGCGATGATAACCAAGATGCAACAGACAGAAAATGGGGAGTAGCTCCAAAGTTGTCTAATCCCCAAACCGACTACTACAAAGAAATGAATCGGTAACAAAGAGAGGATTCCTTTGAACTCGAGGCATCGAAGACTAAAGATGAGTCTGGAAGTGCGTATCCGGCTTAGGCATGTGACACATCCAGGGCGAATAAATCTGGGAAGCAAGGAATGTAACAATACACACGCGCGGAAGGTGGTCCGCGGTGAAGAACAAGATGAGGCTTGACTCTTGGTTGTTTTCTATTTTTTCTAGAACTTGAAGAAGAACAGTATCCAAGATATATATTTATATACTGAGTATGTTCCAATATCTCCACTCTCCCAACGCATACCACACGCCCCAAAAACTAGAGACCCGGTCCGCCTCTTCAACAACTAGTTCACTACGGCCCGCCGCCGTGGTTTCATCACGCCATGCCAGCACCGATATAGAAGCCAGGCGAGCGTGCCTGGAATGCTGCAAGCCACATCTTCAGGCCCACTCCATGGATATGGGCCCAACGGCCGGCCCAACCCCCAAGCCCGACAGCCACCTGGCTCTGGCTCGGATGTCGCAGGTTAAGCAAAAACAGTGAGGAATGAACTCGGGGCGGAAAATTCGAGAGAGCAGGGCTCGGACTTTCCGCCATCCCTGTTAGCACGGGTCCTCCATGCAAGGGAGAGAAAGAAAACGCCCTCTGGTATTAGCGGAAGGGAGAGAGGATCGTCCACCGAGGCTTGCTGCTCCCTGGGGGAGGGGAGATGACGGAGGGTCTGGTCAGCATCCTGTTTGTTGGAGGCGAAACTTGGATTTCCTCCCTTGCATTTGAGGCTTGCAGCCACGGCGGCGCTTTTGGTAGAACTTGCGGATTTTGGATTCGAGAGAATGCAGGAGGGAGATCAAAGCGAGCTCTGAGCAATATTATTCGATATAATAAGCACAAAGCCGATGAGCAGGTGCGAGGTCCAAGACACGCACTGTCTGTAGTTTCCCATGTCAAAATTCTTATCGATAAGACATTTTTCTCTTTTTCCTCACTCCCATCAAAAAAAGGACGGAAGAAAAAAAAAAATAGCAATACCAACCACACATTCACCACACCCCACACTCCCTCCCCATCCTCACCCCCAAAGGAGCGCTGAGACTACCCCCTTCAGTTGAACCTGCCACCAACCTCTCCTCTGCGCTTCAACCCCTACTACACAATGGCTCCCGAGAAGCGAAACAAGTTCCTCGACGCCTCCGACAGCGAGGACGACGCCGAGTCCCAAAACGACTACTCTTCCGACAACGAAATCCGCAAAGGCGCGCGAACCGCCAAGCGAAGAAAACTCAACAACCCAACGGATGCCTCCTCCGATGACGAAAGGGCGTCGGACAGCGAAGCCGGCGGCGTCCCAGTCGTGTCTAAGGGCAAGACCAAGGGCAGGACCGACCGACCAGGTGCCAAGTCTATAGGTCTAAGCAAGGGACATGAGGGAGACGACTCCGACGCGGAGGAAGCTGCCGCATCGCAACGTTCCCCCCTGGATAACAAACTCGACGATGACGACGATCAAGACTCCGACAGCGAAGACCCCGCGTCCTCCAAGGCCAAACTCCCCAAATTCACAAGCAAAACCGACCCCCTCCGCACCCTCGTGAAAAAGAACCTCGTCTCCACCGAATCCGCCATCAAAAAGTCCGGCGTCCTATACGTCTCCCGCGTGCCCCCCTTCATGAAACCCCACAAACTCCGCACCCTCCTCGAGCCCTTCGGCACCATCAACCGCACCTACCTGGCCCCCGAGGACCCGGCGAGCCACCAGCGCCGCGTGCGCGCCGGCGGCAACAAGAAGAAGCTCTTCACGGAGGGGTGGGTCGAGTTCGTCGACAAGAAGGACGCGAAGAAGGCCTTCGAGCTGCTGAATGCTCGCACTATCGGCGGGAAGAAGGGGAGTTATTATAGGGATGATGTGTGGAGCTTGGTTTATTTGAAGGGGTTCAAGTGGCGCGATTTGACGGCGCAGATCGAGAAGGAGAATGCCGAGAGGGAGAGTAGGATGCGGGCGGAGATTAGTAAGGCTACGAGGGAGAATCTGGAGTTTGTTAGGAATGTTGAGCAGGCGAAGCAGTTGGATGGCATTAAGACGAAGAAGGAGAAGAAGAAGGGAAGGCAGGAGGGTTCTGCTGAGATGGCACCGGCCAGGACCTTTAAGCAGGTGGCTCAGGTGTCGAAGAAGAAGGCCGGGCCAGGCAATGATGAGCCGGCGGAAAATGTCAAGAGGGTCCTTAGCAAGATCTTCTAAAAGAAAAAGAAAAAAAAGAATAAAAGAAAGGTCAAAAGGTCGAGAGTGGACCGGCGAGTTCCAAAAGCATATATGGCGAAGTTTACTGGTATTTTGGCATGGAGTCTTGGTAGTTTCACGTTTCACGTTTCACGTTTTCGCACATTTTGGACAGACACTGCTAGATTCGTTTGTAGCTCATCCATATCATTACGGGCTTGTTAGAAACTCTTCCAGTCATGCGGTCATGCTGCATTCTCTACCCACTGTCGGCGGCTGTCCCGACATAGAAGCTAGAAGACGAAGAAGAAGATCAAGAAAGCAGAAGGAAAACAAACAATCATTGATTGTCCTGAACCGTCAGATCCTCAAAGTCATCCAGCAGTTCATCGACATTGATATGCGGCACCTCATCATCCTCCTCCGTCTCAGCAACGCTCATCTCATCGGGATCCGTCTTCTTAGGCGCCTTGTACAGCGCAATCGCCGCCCTCATCTCCTCGTCCTCCTCCACATCGCGGAGGAACATTTCGTACTCGTTGTCGTCCTTGCTCATGTTGGCCTTCCTGTTGAACAAGTCATCCTCCTCCTTGACAATGTGCTTCAACTTCCAGTTCCTGCGCTTGTTTTTCCTGCGGTTGGGGAAGTGTTTCTTCACGAGGATGACGTCGGGGATGGTAGAAGAGTAGGTATTGGAGGCTTCGATGGCGTCATAGTGCTCGTTATTGAACATGGTTCCCGAGAGCATGTATCCCATGACAGAATCTCCTGGGTGCAGTAGGTGCCCGAGATGGGTCCGGGTGAAGTACGTGTTGTCGTTGACGCCGAGATCCGCGGCACGGGCTACGGTGGCCTCGCATAAGTGCCACTTGCCCTTTTGGATTGGCGTGGATTCGATATCGAGAACGATGAACTCCACCATTTCCTTGGCGTCAGCTAGGGATGTGAACGGTGCCCTCCAGTAGATCTTGTTGCTAATATCGGCTGTCTGCAAAGTGTTGGGATCTAGAAGGTACACATGGGTTCCGATTCTGTGGCAGAGCAGAAGAGGCGAAATGTTCCCCATACTCTTGGCCAGCTTTATGGGTAGCGCCACTAGGTCGTCCTTGCATATAGGGACGAGCTTCGCGGCCCAGGTAAACTTGTAATTCGTCGTTGAGGTGTGAATATCTTCGGAAATCAGCTCCTTGGACGTCTTGATTTCAGCTGGAACCACAGACTCGAGGAAGTGCACGAATGTCTCGGCTTGATTCTTCTCGGCAAAGTAAAAGTCGACACCATCCCGAGCTTCCTTGATGTTCAGAGTCTCTCGGTGGGCGTTGTGCTTGAGGATGAGTTGTTCGAGGTACATGAAGGTTCTCTTGTGTGGTACCTTCTGTCTCACCTGGACAGCCGCCCTCCAGACGTTGGCTGTGTAGCTCTTTCGACAGTCGGGACACTGTTGGGTGGATACCACATAGGTCACTTCGAAGGCTTGCTGCAACACAACACCGTGGGCAACGCTATCCTGGACAGTGATCTTGACCTTAATTCTTCTCGAGTGCGGCTCGGTCCAGATGAAGCTGGCGTCGACGACGCGCACCTTGTGGATATTCAGCTTTTTGAGACATATGGCCAGGAGCTCTCGGGACTCGGGCTGGGCAACGACCCAGGTAGTGGGCGGCAAGAGCCATCGGTCGCAGTCTCGGCAGAAATGAAGAAAGGACTCGCGGGGGATGCCTTGCGAGACGTCGACGGTAAGTTTGATGCAGTCGTCGCACAGAGCGCCGCCCGAGACGGTGCCGTCGAGAGGTGCGCCGCAGTTATAACATAGAATTCTGTGTCTCGATGTTAGTTCGAAAACTCGAAGAAGGGGATGAGGATGGCGATGTTGGGCTTTGCGATGATGCATACGTCGCTGCTCGCTGCTGAGCCGGCGCATCAGCGGGGTTGAAGGGGACGACGTCGTCCAAGTCCATGTTTAAGTTGGCGTCAGTCGTGTCCCGTAACAATCTGTTTGCTGCTATTGCCGTAGAGGCCTAATTTTCTGTCCAGACAAAAAAGAAAACCTTCGATGTCGTTGTCTCGTCGATATTGAGTAGGGGTGCGGAGGAACCGTAGCAACAGCGGGGCAGAGGCAACAAAAAACTTCAAGTTTGCCCCTCCAAAAATATTTTTATCGATAAGCAGAATTGGCATTAAATTCTTAGTGCAGCCAGTCGCACCCTAAACATCTGCCTTGGATTTTTGTCACTGTCTCAAAGACTCGCATTTGTCATCACATTGAGACCTGGGCTTGGCCTCAAGGATCACTTGTGTATCGTATTAGGATCGACCACTTCAAAGGTTGGACCGAAATGATAGGGTCTCTTTCAGTTCTTAAAATAAGAATGACGGTATTATATCAGTAGCCGTCTTAGAGGTTTCTTCCGATTTTACCGACGCCGTAGCTGGTGCCGCCGCCCTGGGGCGTGTCTGGGGTATCGTCCGCCTCGCCTCTCTGCGCTTCTTCCTCAATCCAGCGAAGAGGTCATCGTCGCTATCGGAAAGAATAATGGATGTAGTCGTTCTCTGCTCTTTCTTTTCTTGTTTCGTTACGGCCGGTCTCTTTTCCCGGGACGATTGAGATATTGATGGCCAGGTTGATTGGCGAGGGTGCTTGGCTGCGGACGGTCCCGGGTTGACCACATCTCGGCGGCTTTCTAAGGGAGTGCGTCTCGGCGCTGGAAGAGGAGGTAGCGTCGCTCTGCGCACAGGCACGTCCAGGTCGTCTGGATCGCTGTTCTCCTCCATGGTAGTGTCCGGGACTCTCACGGGCGGCCTTGTCAAATGTGTTCGTCGACCACTGCGCGCCTCGCCGCTCTCTACTTTTGTGGTCTCCCTCGTGCTGGGTGCTACAGAAGTGAGACGTGATAGCTTCACTGCCGATCTTTTCGGCGCTTCCATCAACCCTTGCAGCGAGGTCCCCATCAGCGCGCCATCATCGTCGCTATCGACCTCCAATCCCTTGCCTTTGCCCTTAGCAAGGGCCGCTTTGAGGCCTTCCCTTCTCTTTCGCGACCGTTCTAAGCGGTCATTCCTCGCTTGCACAGCTAGACTCATCCGCCCTACAACGGGCCGCGATATCGAATCTATCGCCTCGGCGTTACGTGTCTTGGCTTGTTGCTTTAGGCGATGATATTCTGCAGCGTGAAGGTGGACTGTAAATTTCCTCGCAATGGCGATAAGTTCATCCTCTACCATGCGGTATTTGTCGTCATTCTCCAGGCCTTCAACCATACATCTGAGTAATCCGTAAGCGACATGGAAGCCTACTGAGACCCATCTTACGGAGAGGGCACTTACATTTCCGCTGGCGGCTCCGGGGGTGGCGAAGTTGAGGGACTTCTTACTATGAATGGCATCAGCTAAACCCGTAAATACCTTCGGTTTCCCTCTCTTTCAAATACTTTCATACCGGATCGTATGTGTCGGCTCGCAGTGCTAGTTCTCGTCGCCGATGTAGTGGTCGGACGCGGTGACCGATCTGACGCGGTTGGAGAAGGGTGAAGAGTCCGATAGACCCGTTCAGGGTCTTGATTCCTACGGCGATTCCAGGGAAGATTACGACCCATGTTCGAGGTTCAAATTCTCCGGGCCAAGATTGAAATTTATATTTCGATTTAATAACAGGAAAAGGATGGGAAACTATTAGGTGAGAGAGAATGAAAGCCCATGAGTCCCGCCTGGTGTTCTGGTGAAGGTGTTCGTCGCGTTTAGTTTTGGCAGGTCCCACATTTGCTGACAGTTGGCAGACTTTGAAAGCACGGAAGAGATCAACATCCCAGATCTCCGAGCTGACATCAGTGCTCCAAACCTTCTTTGATAGATAATTGACCTTGAAGAAGGCTGTATCTTATGAACGACATTGAATCTCATATGGAAGTAGCAGAGATACAAAACCTGGTCCTAATCCCCCCCGAAGAACAGCATAAAACTGCCAGAGGTGCGAGACAAGCCTTGCCCTTCATATGTATTACCACCACTCGACTTAGCCCTATTCATCTACATATGAAATATGAAAGCAAAGGAGAATCCCTCCCTTGCATCTATTTCCCCGAAGAGGTCGTTCCTCACGGGTTGGGGTATACCGCTAATACATCAAAAGACGAGAAGAGAGAAAAAAGCATACGCATAAAGTACACCGCTCTATGTTTCCCAGGGAAAATAACCATATTCTAGCCGCCAAAATTCATCGAATAACATTACCACCATGCTCAATCTCTACTCTCCCCGCAAAACTCAAGATGAGATCGGCCGACCCTGATCCTGCTTCTCCAGGTCCGCCAGAGCCCTATTATCCCACCTCCGCTCATTAGCCTCCTCATTATCCCGACCGAAAACAGCCGTGTCCTCGTCGCTTCCACCACCGAACGCATCGGCCTCGCTGTTAATGCGATCATCCAACACACCCGACTCCTTGCTTCCGGGGACGCCATTGGTGTAGTGGCCCGGAGCCGAGCTACCATTAGGGATGTGGAATCGCTTGTCGAAGCGCAGGAGGGCGTAGGTGTACACGACGATGAGCTCGATGACAAAGTTGACGCAGTAGTACGCCGCGCGGTGGTGGTACCAGCCCGGGTTATTCCGCGGCCTCATGTCGTAGGCACCGCCGGTGCGGAAGCCCGCGCCAAAAGCGAGAAGGGTTGAAGTGAAGAGGACCAGTCTGACCTTTGACCTGAAGCGGCCCTCGCCAAACTTGTCGATCCTATTCTTGCGAGGCCACGCCCAGGCCAACAAGACGATGGGAATGGGCAGGAAAGCGAGAACGGCGAGATACGTGCCGGCAAACAGTTGAATGTCACGGCAGATGAGGAGGATGTTCTTGTTCAGGGTGTAGAAGCTCCGAACCGTCGCGGTAATGACCATGATGAGGAGAGCGATGACACTGAAGTAGAAGAAGCGGAAGAACATGGTAGGGATCTTATGCCAGCCGAATTTCGGATGGTACGCCCTAACGAGCCGCTGAGCGAAAATAAGATTAACGATGAACAGCAAAAGCACGCCGGCCTGGTTGAAGATGTTGGAGGCGATGGCGATGCGAACGTTGGTTTGTCGACTCGCCCAGACTATCCTCATGATCAGGGTTACGATGCGGGCCATGCAGAAACCGAAGAGAAGGCCGGACATGATGAATTTGTGGTCTCGGCGGAGGTTGATTTGGAGAACAGTCATGTTGAACACGGCGGCGGCGATGAAGAGGGCGAGGAGCACGCCGCATATCGGGTCGTCGATGGATGGTGTTGGTACGCCGCCTAGGATTGCGGCGTTTGGTAGGTATGGCGGACCCTGTGGCTAGATCGCGAAATCCATGTTAGAAGGCATGTGGGGTTTATGGAAGGATTTTGATTTTTTTTTTCTCCATTCACATTTCCCTTTCTTTCATCCTGCCTCTGAGATTCAACATACCATGGTGGGTGCGCCGCCCGAAGGCGCTCCAGTCGGGGATGACATGATAGGAAAAGGAGGTTGAGCTTGTCGTGGGACAATGATCTTGAGTACTCAAAACCTCGCGGCTTATATCGCGGGATAAGTCGTTCTAAAGTATGGTCTGAGAGTTTCAAAACGCGGCTAGTTACCATAGCGTCGTTGTTTATCGCCGGTAAGATTTGAACTTAAACGAGGTTATCTCGGGCGAGTTTGATCGTTGGGGACTTAGCTCCATCGAGGAATGGCCCCGAGAATAGATTCCAAGGAAAATGAAGCTTTATATGTCGAAAAGGTGATGTCGCCCAGGATTCCCAATGCGAAGTTTACGAGCTGCAGTGGAGAAGGATTGCTCCGAGTCACCTACACAACCGGTTTCGTGCGCGAACGGGATCGGAGATAATGGGGTGTCGGTGATTTCCAACCATTCACAAAGTATTAGACGTGAAAATCTCCGCCTATTGCAGGGCAACCAACAACAAAAGGGAACATAGTGAACTTTGCCCGTGAACCAGTCTGCTGGTTCAATCTTTTTCCTTATTCATTTTTTTCTTGACAGGGGGTGGGGGGAAGGAACAAGTCGGCCGGGGAAGACGGCGACGTCAACCTGTAGCGCTCCTTCCTAGTGGTGGCAAGGGGCCAAGGGGAGGGGAGAAGTCGGCAAAGTCGGTGCCGGTTCGCCGACGTCAACAGGGTGGATCAGCCTCACAGCGCACTGAGCACAGACAAGATGCGACTGATGGCGGGCCATGTCGGAGCCGATCTGGGCACGAGAAAAGAGCAAAGGCAGACCATTGACCCAGCCCAATCTGCGGATCCTTGTGCGTGCCTGGCATGATGTTATTTTGCTTCCGTCCATTCCCTGTTCTTTTTTTTCTTTTTCGTTCATGAGATTATAATAAGCCTTCGAGTCCAGTCCCAAGGACCGGGTGACGCGGTGCCTGCGCCTGTGCCACGTCTCCCCCGTGTTTCTAAACGACGAACAAAAGGCCGATTCCGTCGTGTCAGTGTCAGACGGACAATTTCTGAGGGCATCACGACTCTATCTCTTGAGACTCACATTTCGCAGATCACAACACAACTCCGCGCTAATCCACATCCACAACTAGGACATACATCAGCTGCCCCAGTCACAGTGGGACTCGGGAGGGTATTTGGCCTGGTTTTACCCCATCTGTCATTTACTCGCGATGGAACAAGCTCTGACTTTAGCTCGCCGTTGCTCTGGAACATGGGCAAGACTCGACTCTAACAAGTCTCCGACATACGTACGAGACCTGCAACCACGGCTTGTCACCCCACTAGCTTCCCGAGAACACACCTTGGGCAATAAGGCCCCAAAGCCCGATCCTGACATCTCGTCAGTCCGCCTTCACCGGGCCCGCATCTTATCTCCGAGTTTCAAGATCCTCGGTGCACGAGTGTCATGTCGTGGAGGATACCCCAACGTTGACATGTTTGCGCCTCCCAGCGATAAAAATAAAACAAAAAAACAAAAATAACCGCCGTGGAACAGCTTGTACTTTTTTTTCCTTTCTTTTTTTTCTTCTTTGCTTTTATGACGTATCCTCACTTCGAAACGGCCCTTCCGAATAAGTGTCTCACATCAAGCAACTCACCGAGCGACAGCCCGGACTTACTATTCTTCACCCCGACGCGTCGTCGAAATCAAGCTTTTCGCGTCCTCCGGGAGCAATCCTGGCCCGTCGCCAACGAGTCTGTGATAAGCCTTTCGAAAGTACACGCTAGTCCCTGCGTTCCCACGTCAGCGCAACTGGACGCTTCGCCTGCGAGATGGGCCCTATCTTGTCCCGTCCCCAGGTCTTGGTTACCTTGCACGGCCCATCTGTGGTTTGACATCGTACGGTGTGTGCTCAAAACGAGTTGCTATTTCGTCGACTCCAGTTGTCATATTTCCGCCCTCGTATCGTACATTCGGACCGAGGCACGGGGATAAGCTTAACAGAGTTGGCGCGAACGCTCAACTACGCACGTAACAACTTTGGAGAGTATTATGGTGATCCGAAGGGAGGTTCACATGTGAATTTGTTTTGTTATTTTCTACCTGGTCTTGGAATGCGTGTGCTCTCTGTATGAGCATTACGGGACATTAACCCGACCTCTATCCATAACCATAACCGGAAATCATTCGCGGTGTATATGTGCGTTCATCATCTTCAACCAGGCTCGTTCGTAAAAAGAGTAGAGAGATTCATCTCCTCGCCTCCTCGACCAACATCCCCTATCCCCTATAATTTTTTGGTTCTTTTTTTTGTTTCCTATTTTCTCGCGTTCAAAGCTTAGCAGCAGCGTCTCTCACCACCTTGTCAATGGCCTTGGCAACGTAGTCGATATTGCGGGAATTTAGACCCGCCATGCTGATGCGACCGTTTCCGGTCATGTAGACGTGAGACTCCTCGCGGATCTGGAGGGCCTGCGCCTGAGAAAGACCCGTGAAGCTGAACATGCCGATCTGATCCGTGATGTGGTTCCAGGTACCGGGGGTGCCGAGCTCCTCGAGCTTCGCGCGTAGGGCCTTTCGCATGCTGATGATGCGGCCGGACATGGTGCGGAGGTTGTCCTCCCACTCGGCGAAAAGAGCGGGGTCGTTGAGGACGATGCTCGCGATACGAGCACCGTAGATGGGGGGGTTGGAGATTTCGGCTCGCTGGAGGAGGGTGAGCTGAGAGCCAATCCTCGAAATAACATCAGAGGCATCGCTGGCAGGGCTTGTCACGAAGTGGAAGCATCCAGCTCGCTCGCCGTAGAGACCGAAGTTCTTGGCAAAACTCTGAGCAAGAGCAAGCTCAAATCCTTGCTCGGCAAAGTATCTAACGGCCCAGGCATCACGGGCCAAGTCACCAGAGGCAAAGCCTTGGTAGGCGCAGTCGAAGAAGGGGAAATGGTTCTTCTCCCTTATGACAACGGCAAGTTCCTTCCATTGCTCGGGGGTGGGATCAACACCAGTGGGGTTGTGCGCGCAAACGTGGAGAACAATAATCGACCTTTCCGGGGCGGCGGCAAGCGCTCCCTTCATTCCGGCAAAGTCTAGACCCTTGGTCTCCTTGGAGAAGTAGGGGTATTGCGCATTGGGAATGCCGACATTTTTAAAGATCTGCCCGTGATTAGCCCAAGTGGGATTAGACAGGTACACGGTCCTGTTGCCATTGAAGTACTTGGAGAGGAAGAGAGCACCAAGGTGCAGCGCGCCGGTACCGGAGACGGACTGGATGGAAGTGACGCGCTTCTCCTTGACCGCCGGGTTATCAGCTCCAAGAATCAGCTCAGCGGCCTTGCTGGTAAAGGAGGCAATACCCGCGATCGGGGCATATTCATGGTTCAAGTCGGGGTCATTGCGAAGGATCTCGTCAGCCTGGAGGATTGAGTTGACTTGTTAGCAAGCTCTCAAAGGAAGCAGAACAGAAGCAGGACAGAAGCAGCTAAGGAGCTGGGGTAAAAAAAAAATTTAGTGCAGGCTTGGTTGGGATGGGATGGAGGAAGGAAGATCGATGGAAGAGTGGGGGAGGGGCACAGTGCAGCTCTGCAAATGTGCAGTAACGGATTCCATCTAGGTGGGGCTTTTTTTTTGCTCCGTAGTTCAAAAATTGGTCGCAATAGTGGGGTAAAATGGCCATGCAAGAAAAGCTACCGAGCTTCAGTTTGCGCAGGTGACATGCGGATCCGTTCTGACTCCTCGGCACCGCACGAGGTCGCAAGCTTGACCAAGGGGAAAAGGAGGTAGAGTTAGGAATCCATGGATGAATGGAATACCATTACTAGGGGCCATAGCAGAGGAGTGGGATAGGGGCTATGCAGCTTCAGGTGAGGAGAGGGAATAAAAAAGAAGAAAAAAGGGGCAGGGGGAGCTTCAAGACCAGGAAAGGAGCAGCGAGGAGCTCTCTCTCACCTTGTGAACGACTGGAAGAATCCAGGGCTTCGCATTATCATCTCTGTAGGCACCGATACCCTAGATACCAGAGAAAAGAGCTTGTCAGTTAAGCTGGAGAAAAAGAAGAATTGAAGAAAAATATCATCTTGGGCTGTTGGGCAATGTGTTGGGAGAAGCGGTGAGCTTGGGAGAGCTTACCAAGTCGACCTTGTCCGTGGACTCGTCGGCCCTGTACGCCCTCATGAGGCCGAAGAGCGGATCCTCCGGAGCTTGCGGGACAATGTCCGCTGTGAAGTTGGTCGTCGAAGCCATGGTGATATGTGTATTGTGTAGAGGGGAAAAAAGAGAAAAATGAAGTTGTTTCTTCGTCGGTCGTCCTTTGAAACAAATTTGGGGGTGAAGAAGAAATCAAACGGAAGCTGGGATTTTCTGTGTAGCTGTGGAGGGGTTTTGATCTCGTCCCGTCATGCAAGAAGGGAAGCACCTGGACAACTCGGGAGGGAAAACGATTGCAAATGGATTGCTTTTGCTGGATCAACTGAAATCAAATCGATTGGTGTAAAACTGCAACCACACCTTCCCGCCACGGACAATGTGTTCTAGAGTTCAAATGAGTCAAATGGGATTTTCCCGTGTGTGGCACCAAACGTTGGCTGAAATATGTAGGTAGGTTATGTACGAAGTCGGATGCGAAGTGAAACTACTGGAGCGCGGCTTCCCTCTCAACCCAAGCCGGAACTAAAACTGGCAGAGGGCGGGGCTTTTACGTACCTTTTGAACTGCGCCCGGAGCCGGATCCCTTCCAAGTTGCATGTGCTTTCCCTCCCTCCTGCCTTTCCTGTGAGCGTCATCTCCGTCCGTTTAACATCGTCTGCCATCGTCTGCTCCTGCCACCACTTGACCACTATTGATGACAAAAATACACCACCGAGCTCCCAAAATACCACGCTGTACTTCGTACTTTGGGTCAAGTACACGAGATATACCCGCACTTACGAGTACAATTGCGCGGTCCCCCATGTATCGCTCGATGAAGCCATAATTTTAGCCATTTTATGAAAGAGCTCCGTGCTCCCTTCGATGTTCCTTGTCCCTTCATCGGCTGACTTTTGCATTTTTCCCTCCACCCCCCAAAAAGCACGCGGGACAACTGGAAGGGGACATGAGTTTCCAGATCCTGCAATTGTAACCGCCTGTCGCTGACCACACGTTCTGGAATCTCGAGCGAACCCCCCCTTTCGATCTCTTTCGATAACCCTTGCAGCTTCGCTAAGTCGATACAGGTCATAATCAAGAGAGAGCACTGACATTGATTTGATCCTATTCAACTAAAAAATTACGCTAGCGATGCCTATCGTTTTCGCCCCGTGATTTGCGCGGTTGGTCGAACCATTGGCTCGACTGATCTCGTAGTGCAGTGAAGTGTACTTCGTACAGCACTAGTACGGAGTATGTGCAGCTCCTGTCCCCAGCGGCCCGCTCCCCCCTAATTCCAACTTCCCAACTCCTTTACCCACTTGTCATCAACGCTCCCACTCGAGTTCCCTGTCGCCTCGAACCACCAAGGTTGGTCAATGCTGTGAAATCGGACATCGCGGTTCTTTCTACTAGATTATGAACATGACACGAGTGCACAAAGGCAGGCCTCGGTTTCCTCCTATTTCTCTTTACAGAACGAGAAGATCACCGTTGCTGCCTTGGCCCTGCGCAGGCTGCAGTACATGCTGAGGTGCATGTGCACTCACTACGTACCCACTCTCCTGTCCATTCCCCCCTCCACCAAATACGTCTCCCTGGTCAATCCTCATCGCTGCCATCTGCTGCGGACCGATGCTCGCAAAGTACGCGTCGGCATCGTTAAAGCCGCTGGACGACGACGCAGCTCCGCCATTGGAAGGCATTGCCGCCGCCGCCGGTCTATTCCGGAGGTCGATGTCCGATGGCTGTCCTCCCTTTCCGAACATGCTGAGGGTCTTTTGCCCGTCTCCGGGTGCCACCAGAGAGTCCCTCTGTAGGCAGGGCGAGTCCTGCAACTTTCGCGGCCTCGCTGAGCGGAAAACGGTTTGCACTGGCTTTAGATAGACTGTCGCCAGGGTTCCGACGTTCAAGCACATCTCCTCGAGGGTCTGCGGGTCGAGCCTTTCCGACTCGGCCGTAATTGGTGGCTTGTCTCCCATTATAATCTGCCTGGCAGCGTTCATGTCCGTAGAGAGCAGGCGCCAGTACATGTAGGCTCGATCTCGTAGATCCGGGTTGTCTGTCTCTTCCGTCGCCCACTTGAGAACCTTGGGCACGAGCTCCTGGCCCCTCGTTGGCCGTTGGATGAAGAGCTTGACAGTCGCCGTGAGCAATGCTAATTGGACCTCGACGGGTTCTTCGGCAAACGAATAGAGGAAATCCTCGAGGAGGGCATCCGAATTTTCGATGCGGTCGGCGTACTGGCCAATCACCCAAACCATGGCTGCTTTGGCCTCGGGTTCGTCGAGAGAGTCGAGGTTTTCGCACAGCGTGCCGATAATTGACTCATATTGATTCGGATACTTTCGGAAGATGTTGCGAATCACCACCGTGGCTTCCTGCACGATATATGTGACTTTTGTCGCCACCAGTTCAAGCAGGAGGTTTATGCATCGCGTAGCTGCAGGCTCTATCTTGATGGCCAACTTTCCAATCGCCCGAACAGCTTTCCTGACAAAGTGCACGTCAATCTCTGTTGCATATTCCCGCAGTTCGGTCAGCACTTCTTCAATGTTGTTCTCGTTGGCCAGCATGAATATCAACTCGAGCTTTGTGACCTTGACGTAGATGGGGTCATTGTATTTGCAGAAGAAAACGCGGATGTCGTTGCGCAACACCTCCGGCCGTCTTTGCAAGATGAGCAGAGCATTTCGGAGGGCAAGATACTGCACTTCTGGTCCTTTCGCGAGCAGAGTGACGAGCGGAGGTGACAGTTTTCTGCAGAGTGCAGCTATTTGCTTCTGATCCGAGATGTAGTTCATCAAATACAGGATGACACGTATGCAGGTCAGCACAACCGACGAGTTTGAATGCGAAAGTCGTGGGGATATACGCTCAGCCAATAGCGACGCTTCCGAGGACTCCTGGGGTACATAAGTCATGAGCGCCTCCAAGATGTACGTTTGACCCCATCTATAGCTAGCGTGTTAGCGGGATTTTGTGACCACCCTGTCGGTGGTGGCAGCGGCAGCAAAAAGTGAGGCGGGGGTGGGGACAGGAGTGGGGACAGGAGGAGGAGGAGTAGCTGAACGTACTCAGAGCAGTCCGGAAGGATAGCTACCATCTTCGATGCGTTGTTATAGTCAATGGTAAGTTTGATAGCCTCGCTTCTCTCCCATATATCCATGAGTGAGGCGAGAGCGCTGGCGACGACAGTTGGGTTGTCATCTCGGAGCAGCGAATTCAACTTGTCGATCAGGTCCGATTTCTCTACCATGTGTTTGTCATGATCGTAGAGCTTGGCGACACAGAAGGCCGCCGTCTTCCGAACATACGGATCGTTGTCTCTCAACAGTTGTCTGACTTGAGGAACTGTGGCATGAACGAATTCTTTCACATGCACATACGACATGGTTCGGAGAGCCAGAGCTCGAACCAAAGGGCTCGGGTCGGCCATGTCCTAGACAACTGTTAGGGGGGGCTACTCGAGAGAATGCTTTGTGAGCAGGATAGATGCAGACATACCTGTTCAAGAACGGGAATCGCCTTGACGGCAATCTCAGGGCGCATCCTCGAATAGTTGACAAGGTAAAGGAAGCACCTTCGAGCCCAGCATTAGCATCGCACTATCGAGTCATGCATATATTTAGTCTCGCCTCACGCTGTCACTTACATCTTTTTTATCTCCAGGCTTTGTATGTGCATGCAGCCAATGATGTCGGGAAAGAGGGCAACCATGTCATTGTTGCTCATGGTCATGTTGGCCACGATCTTCTTCAACGCAATCTTCTTCGTCGAATAATTCTTGTCCTTCTTGCCTCCGGAGTTTAACTCAAGGCGTAGCTCCGCTACTTTGCCCTGCGAATTGTTTAGTCTCGAAGAGGAATAGAAAGAAGGTGGAGGCATGTACAGGGGGAACATGGTGAATATCAGAAGCAGAGGCAGAAGCAGAAGTGGACTACAGTAGGACTCGTGGAACGTGGGGCAACAAGCAGAGAGCAAATACAATGGAACATTTGATGCGTGATCGCAGTTCAGGGTGGAAAGCGATGGTTTCCCCCGGATACAAAATCGTGCGAGCCAAAGGAAAATGAGGCTGGATGGAGGAAGAAGATGGAGATCATGATGGGTGGTCGCAAGAGCGACTCAGGAGACATAAAGAAAATGAGGGGCGATGAACTTACTCGAGCAAATAGCTTCGAGTCGCCTCCCTGAGAACTCGACATGGTGCAGTTCCCTTAAACGGTAACCCAAGGTCTGGGCGATGAAGTAGTCCGGCGGGTGTGGTGGTAAACCGAGTGTGTGCAGAGACTCGTGGGATGTACGTAGCCCCTGATTCCTGGAATAACCGCGAGAATGGAGGTCACCAGTTTCGAATGATGGTTGCGCCGTGTAAGTTGGCTCTCCCCCCTCCCAACGACCGTGGCTAAAACCAGGAATACACGCGAGGATCGTGTGCCCAATTGAGAGAGAATTGTGAGATTCCAGAATATAGACAGTGCTGCGAGGAATGCGAGTTCAGCAGCGCGACGGCATGTACCGACAAGAAATTTCACCCCGAAGCAACCGCGCGTGTCTCCAAAAGCGTCGACTCTTTCCCTGACCTAACTCAAGCACAAACTCTCGAGCAAAATCTCAGGCGGAGGTGAAGTTGCTTAATATATGATGGACAGACTCGAGATCCCAAAGGAGTGAGGTTGAGCTGACCCCTGACTTCATTGTCCCCCAGATCGAGGTTCCAGACTCGGACTTTGGCAGTATTACTAAGAGTGGGTCAAATAACATTGGCCCTTTCAAATCGTCACAAAGAAATCAAGCGCAGCCTGCGGAGCTTCCAGAGAGCTTGAATGCGAAAACGTCAGCCCTTTCCGATCTTGATCTCAGCACCCTTCGAAACATCGACACCTACCAACATTTGCGTCACGAAATCGCGCTTTGCATCATGTGGCAGAATAAGGCTCAGCTTCCCGGATGGGTCGCCGACCTGAACAATCCTCCGCTACCGAAGCATGCGTCGTCGGGAATCGTTGACCCTCCGGGCTTCCCTTCTCACAACAAGTCATCTAAGGCAAGTACCCCATCTGACCCTTCAAAATGTCCAGAGGCGATATGAATTAAAGTCCTGACTTTCTCGTTTTGCCCGAATATAGAAAGAGAGATCAAAAGATGCCAAGACCCACCAGCGACAGCCCCAGACCCCCGCCGAGATGGACACGCTCAAGGTCAAGAAGGCATGGGAAGTCGCCCTCGCGCCAGTCAAGTCACTGCCGATGACCGCCATTATGATGTACATGTCCGGGAATTCTCTACAAATTTTCAGCATCATGATGGTGTGGATGGCCTTCAAGAACCCTATCATGGGACTCGTCTCGACAAGCCAGGCCTTTGCGCGCTTCGAATCCGAAACCAACCGTTCCCAAATGGTCCCGATCAAACTCGTATACGTCGCAATGCAGATACTGGCTCTCGGAGTGGGTGTGTGGAAGATAAATTCCATGGGATTGCTGCCGTAAGTTTTCCGTTCCACGCCTCGACCACATCGCCTGCTTGATCACAAGTTGCTGACTTGCTTCCTCTAGGACGACTCGATCGGATTGGCTTGCTTGGGAAACGCAGAGAGAGCCTACAGAATACGCGATCCCAGCCTTATGATGAGGCTTGAAATTGTATTGTATGTTTAGTGTTAACGACCTGACGGATGAACGGAAACGGGTTTGGAAACCGTGTTGGAAACCGTGTCACGTTTCTGATTCTTTGTACGGCACGAGTCCTATAGAGACACTCTTTCTTTCTTTCTACGGCGCTTCACCATAGTGACCTTGGTCTAGTCATGTGCATTGTTCCATCGTAGATACATCGTAGGCCCGCATGGTGGCTCCAATTCATCCCTTGTGGAGGAATACGTGATGCTGAGGTGAATTGCATGATGATTACCTTGATCCGGGCCATGGTACAATTATAACCGCGATTGACCAAAAAAGACCCAGAACAAGCTGAAAGGCTATATACCAGAGCCATATATCGCCCCTACTTTTGAAGCTCCCCTGCGGAGATAAAATATTCCTTTAAGCGTTCACTTTATCCTTCGTTTGCAGCTTTGACGAATGACGTTTGGCTTCGGATTTCGAAGATGCCAAGTCATCTACAAAGTGGGCCTGTGCACTAACATTTTCTCCATCCACCACATCACAGCGCGGTAAAGCTTCCACATGTCGGTATGCGGCTGTAGTGTACGAAGTACTAGCTTGGACATCTGGCAACTTCAACCACACGACACCGCAGAAAATCGCAAGAACGGACACCGAGGCCACACCAGCCAACAGAGCCGAGAGAAATTCATAGGGACCCTCTTTTCATTTCAGCGCCGAACTTGTCGAACGTAGTTTCAGGGGACAATGGACTTGTCAGCGTCGTTCAACGAGCTGTTGCAATCCTACAAAGCTCCGCCCATCCAGCGGAGGCTAGGGCTCGATCACCTCGAAGAGTTCCTAAAAGAAGCCTACAGGATAGTACGTGGGGAATATCCCCATTCTTTCTGCCCCGTATGCTAATCAGCGTCATCATCACAGAACTCGCACATCTCCAATCTCCACAACGAACTGAAAGACGTCCGCCAAGCATACCTATCCACCGCGCAACCCCGAAAGACACATCTGCGGATGGGCCAAGCGCAAAGATACCTTACCGATAGGGATCGAGAAGAAATCGATGCCAACGCCAAGCAAATAATACGCGAGCTCAACGCGAGTATACGCATCTTAGACGACGCCGAGAGCAAACGACGGCACGATGAAGAAGTGGCGATAAGGAAAAAGTATGGGAGCGCGCTGGGAGCTTTGGGTTCGTGGGCAGCCGGAGGGAAGAAGACGGACGAGCACGAAGCGGCAGAGTCGAGGGCACGGGACACTGGAATACATAGGGATGGGATTCTCTGGTTTTTAAGAAAGAGGCTGGAGCTGTGCTGCGCGACCCAGCAGTCCATGATGGAGGCGAGGTTAACGAGGGAAATGGAGAGGAACCGGAGCGTCTTGGCCAACGCCAGCATCCCCCTACCAGGATATAGCGCTCCCCAAGAGAAGGCTGCCGTCAAGACAACCAGCAGCCCTGACTTTACGTCTCCACAATACGAGTCCTTCGCGCCGGACGCTGGCCTAACGGAGGAGCAGGTGCAAATGTTTGAGAAGGGCAACCAGGACATGATGACACACTACCAAATGACGCTGGACAAAGTCAGGTACGTTCCTCACAGCTTGAAACAAAAGACCGCAGTTTACAGCGAGAGCGAACACGAGGCAGCCAGCTAACCTGATAAACCACAGAACGGCGGAACAATCTCTCGTGGAAATCGCAGAGCTCCAGACTGTTCTAGTAAATAACCTAGCCGTTCAATCAGCCCATATCGAGCAGCTCGTCGCCGACTCCGACAACATGGTAGACAACGTCGGCGGAGGCAACAAAGAGCTCAAGAAGGCAACTCAACGTCCCAGCGCGGCCAGATACACCTTTTTCGCAGCGAGCGGACTGTGTATGTTTTTGATTGCGTGGGACCTTGTAATTTAATTGTGCAATAGAATCATGAGGACTAGGCGATGATAATATAATGACAAGCGAGTCTACTTTCACAGGTGCCAGGCGGTCACTATTGGGCAATTGAGACGGGAGCGAGTTGGTTATCATGGTGGATATGAGGAGGCATTATTACGGAAACGGAGAGACAAGCTGATGATATATAACACACATATATATATTGGTAAGCTATGAAGTCAGCCGCAGAAGACTTAAGCCAGCCCTGAACGTTATATTGAGCCGAGGCGGAGAGGCATAACATGGATGGCACAACCAACAGCGCTGAACCTAGGGCAGAAATGGTGTATGACATTTCATCAAAATCCGAACAGCGCCATTACGATCGCTCATTCGAAGACGAAGTCATGGTGAGCGCGTACGAACCTAGGCGAGGAATCACCAAAGCACTCGGAAAGAAGATCTCGGAGGGCCCCATCACCCGTTGCCTCGCATCCCAACTCAGTGTCAGAATACGTAGGAATATCCGCGTAGTGAGCGGCCATTCCCGGGGACAAGGGTAAGCCGTTGGTCGCGTCGTCGCTCTGGTTCAGCTGGATGATGACGGTGCGTAGATTCGGACATGATGCCGCCAAACACCGGCTCGCTCTGGCGAGGTCGGTGCGGTGATGGGGCCCCATCCAGAACGCGATCGCGACGTGCTTGAACCTCGACAGGTCATCCGCGCTGAAACTCTCCAGAAGCGCTGGCGTGTGCGAACAGTCGCCGAGGTAAATGACTGTCGAGTTAAAGTTGACCCAGTAAACAGCAGAGGGTCCTGCTGGGTCGCCCTGGAGGCGAATGGGGGCCCCGTAGGTCCGATTGAGCCTGCCGCGAGCCACCTGGCAGGACAAGCCTGCGAGATATGGTTTTGGCCCAGCGTAGGCCACGACGGGGCGTGGCTGATATGTGTTAGCTGTATCGTCAATGGGGTGGTCGCTAGTTACAGCGAAGACGGTCGGCACGGCGAGCGCCTCGTTCCAAATTTGGTCTTGAAGCATTGGCGGCAGAGCGCCAAACTGGGGGAAACTGGTGGCCATTTTCGAATGTTTGTTGGAGACTATAGATTTCAGTGTTAGTTTGGCCAGGCCGGCCGTCTAAATATAATCATATCGGCCAGTCAGTGGGCTTTGTTAAGCTACGTTCATTTAATGGAATCTACGCATCGATGAGGATATGGGACTCGGACACGGCTGAAAGCTTTCTCATTCCCGAAGCCTCTCTTCATGTATCTTTCAAGCATTCCGTACGAGATCTCTCATTCGCGCAACACCCGGGTCTCACATTCTGCAAGAATGAATCGTCAATCGTTTACCCTCTTAGTACCATTGGCCCATACCAGGAATACAAAGAGGGGATGGGACAAGCCTTGTTAGAATCAGCCGTCGTATCGATTGCGCATTGTCCCAACTCGGCCCAGATTCCCTGTGTCCTTTGGGGTCGCTACCGCCTGATACTTCATGGCATGCAGTCTCTCGTTGGCGTAGGTAAACCCTCCAGTAATGCGTTAGGACGGCTTTATGCTAGCAAGGTCGGTTGATTCCATTGTCCTGGGCGTTTGTCTCGGGGTAGGCCTGAAGCTACTATCCCACCTTAGAGGCCTCTTCCCGTCTCCAGACGAGAAACGCTGTCCGTCCACCTCGTCAGGTCGGCGTACATCAGTTCCACTGCCCACGTCCACGTCGAGACATCGGAAGTCATGGTCGGGCTGTATCCGCAAGCTGGTGCCATCTGGATCCTCCCACCGCTGGGCGGTTCCCTTCTATTCCCGAAGAAGTCGAAGCTCCCCCCCCCCAACATTTTGTTCTTCTTCGACGATACAGTTGTCCCGCCCTGGCGACCGAGTCGGGGATGCGGCCTTTTCAGTGAGGGTGGAGACAACGTTTGTTGCTCGCGAGTCACATGTCTTGCTGCATGTCCTGATGCGAATATACGCACGGGATGTGGAGACACGCGCGGGTTCGGATTGTCTATGGTTGCATATATCGAAGAGCATGTCGACGATGACAGATTACTAGACATAGGCGAACTTCCAGAGCCGTTTAGGACATTTTATGGAGAGTTAAGGAAAGGTCAGAGAGTAGCCAGCTCGGCTTGACGTTGCTGACCATCCTTCGGCTAGATTGAAACCGTCTTCTCCCCATCGTATCCCTCAGCCTGAGCAAAATAGTACCCTCTCTGGTTTGCCAACAGCCTCAGGGGCGACGCTGCCGTGTCCCGCTCGACCATGAAGTCGCAATTGTAGTGCGTATGGCCAAAGGCCCAGAGCTTAGCCCTGCCGCTCTTAAAGCACTCTTCTCCCGACAATTCAGTTGAGAAGGCGCTTGTAATGGAGCTATTCGCATGCCTAGGATCAACGGCACGTACGTCTCTCGACGGACTCCAATGCGTGAAGATCATGATGTCGCGTCCTTTAAGAGCAGTCACTTGCTCGTTAAGCCATGCGAGGTCTCGCGTATGTGCCTCATTATGGGCGTCAGTGTCCCAGTCTAGGATTTGGAAAAAGTCATTAAGGCCAAAGCTAACAGCCGTCTCAGTCTCAGGAGGGACGGCGGAGAAAAGGCTACAACCGAGGATAGTGACGTTCGTGCCGGGTAGGTGAAAGGCTGTGCGGTCGAGGAGGACAAATTCCCCAAGCAACGGGTCCTTGCGGACATCTTCCTCGAACGTGCGGAGGATGGCGAGAGTTTCGGCCCAGTTAGAGTGATAGGGTTCATGGTTCCCGGGGACGAGTAGTACAGCGCGGAACTGCTTGAGCTGTCGAATGAGGAAGGCGATGTAGTCATCTTTATGCGATGCTGCGTTGCCGATATCGCCGAGAAGCGCAAGGTAGGGCGCTCTCGGTATAATCTCGAAGATGTCGTAGGCTTTTGGAGCCTCCAGGTGGAGGTCTGAGAGGATTTGGACGGCCATGCTGTGAGAAGAGAGCGTTTGAGATGCTGCCTACCTCGAGAGCCAAGACACTTTTGACTGGCTCAGCCACACCGATGGTAGAGGGACTCTCGAGTATCACAGCCCGTCCCCTCAGGGTTGAAGTTGTGGTGCGCGAGACAGACGAGGCTAGCTGGCGAGTAGTGCCCGACACCAATAATAATAGTGTGCTCGCAGGATGCATATGGTCCTCCGTGGAAGGACATGCGATATCTGGACCTTCTAATTTCTCAACCTAGAGTCTCCACAGCTTATGCTCCCTACATAATCCTAATCAGAACTGATCAGAATATTTTAATGTTATTCGTGCTTCCACCTCCCATGGCATCTGGTCGCCAGGATTTTCGAATTCGAATCCGACGGCAATATTCCGTTGATCAATGGAATCCGCGCCCGACAGTTCTTGCAGAGGCTTTGCGCCGTTCTGAAAGGAATTAATTGTTTCAGGCCATTGGCCACTCATTCGTTTCCTTCTTCTATGTGTGGTGCTGGGGCCAGGGCTGCACTGATCCCTCTTAGTATCATGATGAGCGTTTCTCGTCCCACGAATCCGTGCTACATAGTCGCCCTGGACTTCCGGCATTGGCGAACAAATCGACAGGAGAGCAAACGGGGTTTGACGTTGCAGCGCGTGGCCGCGGCGTCGGACAAGTTCGGACGGGTGGCCAAACTCCTCACCAGCCGAAACTCCCATCATCGAAACTACGAAGCATGGCTCCGGAAGTGACGGAAGTCCTTAGAGTTGGCCCTAGGTCGTCCGTACTATATTGGAGGAGCGCACTTAGTACATCCCATCCGCTAAGCCCGCCAATGACGACCGTATCCAGCCTTGGACGGAAAAGCTATGGAGGCGAGAAGCACGGAGTATCATAGTTTTAAAGGAAATAAATAATAACGTGATCAACAGCGAGCGACTGATAGAAACTAATCTAATTCCCCTTGATGTCCGCTTGATATCATAAACTATTTACGTCAGGTCCGCCACACTAGAAAGTAGTAGTGTAGAGGCGACGGATCTCCCCGACCATACTTCCCGACTTAGGCGTTTGAGAACGAGGCCACCTTCGCGGATTGTGTGTGGGTGGGTCACCGAGTTTGACAGGAAAGCCAGCCATCATCGGAAAATACGGCTGCACGTTCTTCATTGCTTCATTACGGGTGTGCGCCGTGCGGGAAAGAGGAGAGACGTTAATGTTAAGAGAGCCTACATAGCCGATGGACAGTCTACGAAGTACAGATGCAGAGGAAAAGGGACCGCCATTCTAGAACGCATTGATCAATATCAATTGGGCAGCCCAGCCTGCATCTTGCAATTTGCCGTCAATTGATGATCGGTCCCCTGTTTCTCTGATCCGCGGAGACCCATATCATCTGCTGTAATATCCACATCTTGCGGTCCTCAAACATCTTGAGACAAGTCGAGATCGAACCAACAGCTTTATAGAGATTACCTTTGTCTACGGCTAGGTCATAGATTATGTGGGCAAGGTACTCGTGCATTTCCTTGTTGGAGTCATGTCATTGCAAGATATCGGGATATTTCTCCCTCTCTTGTTTCTTTTTCTTTTCTGGAACATCCATGATCCATCATACAAGGAAGGCAGGGTATACGCAGGTCGGGGATGCAATAAGTCCCTAGCCCATCAGGAGACGGGAACGGATCTGATTAATTGACGATAGATTAAATATCTTGCCATGATCAAAGATGGCACTTGCAGGCTAGGTTACCGATGCTCCTGAACCTAATATCATCGTTTGGCAGCCCGATCGGGTACCGAAGCTAATTCTGATTGATTTAATGTAACAGTAAATCACATCAGTCAGATCACAGTGAAAGTGGCTCTTAAAGTGGCTCTTCTCAACCTTGCCAGCCATGCGACGAAGGTTTCCGTGGTTCATCGTCTGGCATTTTATGAGAAAAGCTACTTGTACATCATTGATGTCTGTTCATGTTCATACTTTATGTACAGAATTGCCTGCCACTGCTCAACCGGGTATTTTCTGGTCGTCATTCCTGGTGACAACTGATGTTGGCCGTCAACATGAACTTTCAAGGCAGGACAGACCCGTTCATACTATGTGCGTCCCATGTACGAAGTACTTCGTACAACTGGAGGATCAAGGATGAATCATGGATGTGTACAAGCATTGATTGATCTTGAGCCCGCCGAGGCTATGCTGTCCCACCAACACAGCAAAGTTTTCAATCAATGTTTTGTTAAACTCTCAAATTGTTAACCTTGCCTGGCCTAGCATTGAGCATTGAGCCTGGCCCTGTGCTGTTGATGGATGGAGTGGACCCGACCAGGTACAAAGTACGGAGTACTGCAGTACAATCATAAGACGCGAGCGATCAATGATTGCTTGCTTCATGTAACGCCCCTTCCCCTCCTCCTTCCCTCGTCCCCGGATCCACAGGCCGGCCACTACAGTACGATCGAATTAGCGGCGGCTCCGTTGCACCACCAGAACGCCCCCTTTGGTTTCTTGTGCTTCGTCAACACTGGAGACCGCTCCCCCCAATCCATCTTGACCTTTGCAACATCGGACCTTTGGTGTTCCCCTGCAAATTCCCTCGTACATTTTTCAGTTTCTATAATTATTTGTGTTGATTGCCTCATCTCGTTGAGCAGGAGACCGAAACCCTTCTGGCCTGAGAAGCGGAGCATTTGACTCTTTAGCGGTCCATTCGCACCTTCCTTCTTCTTTCGATTCGAGGTGCTCCAGGTACTCGGCTTCAGTACTTGTACATGTCGTCTATTCCTCATCTGACTGGTCCATTGCCCCATAAGGTTCCAGTTATCCATCATCACCATCGATCGATTGATGCTCTTGACTTTATTTCCAGCCTGCCATAGCGCCTTCCCCTTGACGCCAAACGACAACACCCCTTTCTCCTAATTCCACCTCGCCTTCTTTTTTTCTCACGACGAGCGAATCCTCATCCTCTCTTTTTTTTTTCTTTTCTCCCACCGTCTTCTTTTCCTTCGCCACCTTATTGACCGACCATCTGTGCGATGACGGATTTGTCGGATCGCCCCAAGACTGATATCGCTGAACAATCCACCACGACCGCAAAGATGGCGAACCCCGACCTGCCTTCCGGCTCTCCCTCCAATCAGCCCGATGTCACAGGACAAAGTGTCCAGGCCTCAGATAGCAATGCGCATACCCTCACCGCTGCCGCCGATACGATAACCGCCAGCCTTCCCGACGCCGTCCCTGCTCCCGCCCAACAAGAAGACTCTTTGGTAATTTCCCAAGAGACGACGGCGCCATCGCCGCCCGCTAAGCACGACGATTCTGGCACTGCCATTGAGGCGGCGACGAACGAGGACGCTACCAAGGCCATCCCGGCTGCATCGAAGGACGAGGGCCCCGTCTGCGTCATAACCTTGCTTGTGACCTCGGGCAAGAAGCACCCCTACAAGATTGACGAGAAATATCTCACCAAGAGGAACGTCCACATCCCCGGCACCACCGAGTCGGGCCACAAGGATCCCTTTAGTATCAGCGTGTACACTCTCAAGGAGTTGATATTGAGAGAATGGCGCGAGGAGTGGGAGCCGAAGCCGTCCAGCCCGACTCTTATCCGGTTGATTCACTTTGGAAAGTTGTTGGCCGACAAAGATCAGCTAAATCGTAAGTATATCCTCACATCCGCACTACATATCGCCAGCGCGGCCTCCCTTGGGAGTTACCCGCTCCCCTTCCCTCTTTTAAAACGGAGAACTGACGCTTGTGTCCCCTTTCTTTTCTCTAGAATATAAGTTTAGCGCTGAGACGAGCAACGTCGTCCACATGTCCGTTCGCCCTCAAGAGATTGTTGAGGAAGACGAACCCAAGGGCTCAGGAAAAGGCGGCCGGGATTCCAGGAGCCAGGACAGTGGAAGCCGGTGCTGTGTCATATTATGAACGGTTCCATGCCCAGCTCTACCCTACGACGGATATATACCCCGATATAGCGTCGAGAACCTGGTCCCTGCGGCTATCGAAGGACTTTAATGGGGGGGTTCATACCTCCGTTTCTTTATGACACACGAATCGTAACGGCTTACGACTCTTAGACCACGATCCTTTCAAAAGTCAGATGATGACTCCGCGATACTTGGGCCTCGTCTTTTCTGTCATTCCTCTAGAGATTGAGAGAGAACACCAACTTGATGACACTCTTTTACACCTGTTACTTTTTTCCCCCTCTAATTCTGGAAGTGTTCAGGATCCTTTTGAGCATCCAAACTAAGCTCCAGTACATACTCACAGTCACAAAGCCAAGCTGATTTTAGTTGAGGGCACATGACCACAAGAGGTCAATGGTTTTTTTTGAGCTTTGTTTCTGAAGTGGATTTTCAGGGGATCGGCGCATGAGGTTGTTAACATGAGAGCTTTATTACCCGTGATTATTTAAGGATGGACTGCGTTCCCTTTTTTTGTTATTCTCTGTGTCTAAGTGTGCTTTATATCATGTTGTTGTTTATATCTGCTTTCTTGTCATTTCCCCTTCTTGTTTGCAATGAATTCGGAATGGCATGTCCAAGAAGGAAGATATGGAAGGTAACCAGCGGAAATGGCGTCCTTGACTCGAGGATATATCACAATGTGTATTGTCTAGTTGTTTCTTCTTCTTTTTGTTCCCCTCGTCTATTTCATTCCATCCCCTTTTTGCAGCTATGACATGAGCGAGAATTTCTGTTTTTAATGTTGGTTAAGGGGAGCAACGGTTCATAGGGTTTGCCTCTTGTCGTCTATAGGTGTATAGAGGGCTTTGAAATACACACCAGCAACCCGAGAGAGTTTCCCATTCTCCGACGCAGTAGGGATATCAAGCGTAAGAGTCGTGTACGTACAAGGCTACAGGATTCGGTGTAATATCGCACGAGTGTTTCGAGTGAAGGGAATCCAGTGTGCCCTCAAGTTGTTATCAATAATAGGTCTATGATACAAAGTCCCCAGATCCATCTACTTTCTACCATCATCGTTTCTCTCCCCAACTCCTTCATCACCATTTACATCTTCAACTTCTTCTCCATCTCATCATGGAACCCAGCAACAGGCCTGCTCTCCTCCCCAGTAAACACATCCTCCCACGTAACGCTCTCATCCCTCCCCCTCAAAATATCCTCATGCACGCCCGGTCCCGCAGCCCCCAAAACGGCGGGCCTCCACGTCGTATCCCTAACAATCTTGAGCTCCATGCCCTGGCGGATGGGTTCGGCCATGCCGAACATGCGACGCAGCGTCTCCATGCGGAGAGCCTCCTGCGTGGCGTCCCAGTTCTTGAGGCGCGCTTCGAGGGGGTGGGCGGAGTCGACGGGGGCGGGGGCGTCGGCGGTGGTAGGGGCGCTGGAGGGGCCGACGCCGGCACGGAGGGTGTCGTGGAGGCCGGGGGCGGAGGGGGCGGAGGTGGATTTGGTGGTGTGGGTGAAGCTTGTTGCGGGGGCGCTGGCGGGGGTGATTCGCATCGACTTTGGTTTGGGGGGAAAGAATTAGCGTCTTTGTTGCGCTGATGGGAGATGGGGAGGAGGAGAGAGAAGGCGTGAGTTGGGTGGTTGGAAGGTAGCTTACCATTTTGAAGGTTCTTCGGGATTTTTAGAATCTCAAGATGATTCGTGTGAAAGAATGGGTATAGTGAAGGCGATGAGTTCGGTTCAATGGGCGCTTGGGATAGAATGGAGGGTCGGGTGTGGATGTGAAGTTGATCTGGTTTGACGTGGAGGAGAGCTTGGGAGCCAAGCACGTAGCTCTCATGCGTAGGCTGCAGGCAGGATGCGTATGGACGTTGCACTGCACCGCGCTTATTGGCTAGCCTTGGTGCTAATGGTTTATTATTCGCACCGTGTCTGCTAGAAATGAATATTCATGGTATATCGTCGTATGCGATTAAAGAGGGTATCTATGCAATACGCGCATATCGTGCATATATCTACGTGGAGCACTCCTGCTGTGAACAAAGCACTGCGAGGAAATTTGTACGTTTATATTAACTTCTCATCAGTCTAGTCTTCACTGAGGTTCCATATATCCAACCATCCCTTGTTGTCACTCCTGAGCGGCTTCTCAAGCCTGCCAAAGCGCGCAGGCAGTCCCGAGTTGGCCTCGGGCAGACACATCCACTCCCTCACACAGTCGGGGACTTCCTCTTTGATGTGGCTAATGCAGACGAGAGCCTGGTCATCAGACAGTCCAGTAATCTTAACATTTCCAGCCTTCTTAACCTCACTGTCGACGACGTTTCCGTCTCGAATGATCTTCTCTTCTCCCGAAGAGAGGAAGAGGATGCACTTGTCTCTGACAGCCTCGTCCATGCCGCTAAGTGCCTCGTCGAGAACGACGATGTCGGGACTCTTAACCATGGCCCTGATGAAGAGGGCGACGCGCTGAGCGCTGAAGGAGAGTTCGCCTAGGAGATATTGGTCTGCCCAGGAGAGGTCACCTGTTGGGTCGGTTGCTAAGTGGTATGAAGGGTGTAGTTCAGGTGCGAACCAGCGCAAAGCGGCCTCTACTTTAGATGAGGCGTCATTATCGAGCCTCGGTCGGCTCTTGAAAGTGTCTGCCCAGGCATTTTCGATGACTTGCCGCACGGTCAGACTGCGAGGCATATGCTGGTGGACCTCGGGACTGGAATGGCCGACTCGGGATTGAATGTCCCAGAAGGTGAGGACGGGTTGTGCGGAGCCCGGTTCGGGGAGCCGACTTCTTCCGAAGAGTCTTATGGGGAGGGAATATGTTTGGGGATGATCGGAACATAGCAGTGAGACGAGGGTTGTTTTGCCAGAGCCGTTGGGTCCGAATACGGCCCATCTATCACCCCTTCTCACTTTCCACTGTAAGCCAGATTTAGCACCTGCCGGTGTAGATTCTGACCAATTTCCAAGAACAATCTTGTCCCCGTATTTGACTTGACATCCATCCATTTCCACAAGAACGTCCCTATTGCTGTCTTGTGTGGTCGAGGAAGAGCTAGGATTGGCTGCTTCGTTCGTCGCAGGCACCTCGGCGTCATTTCGTAAGCCGCCAGTCCATACTCCTTTCGTATACTCTTTGTGCCCATACAAAACCTCGTTCTTAGGTCCCATAGCTTCGACCTCGCAGTCACCCGTTAGATAGACGACATGCGAGATCCACTCGGGGAGAGGATCCTGGGGCCTCGCGCTAAGTACGAGACGCGGGTTTGCCTGATTCGCAAGGGACTCCAATAGCGGGTCGAGAGAACGCACAGTCGGCGGGTCAAGGCCCATGAACGGCTCATCGAGGAGAAGAACCTCGGGGGTTGTCAGCAAGGCCCTAGCAATCCGCGCACGGCGACCCTGGCCGTTACTAAGAAAGGCCACGGGAAGATCCAGGAGCTGCGAAAGACGTAGATCCGTAACGGCGCGGTCGAGGAGTTTGGACATTTCGGGGGAAAGAGTGTTCTTGGACAAGGGGTTAAGCTCAGTGTTGCCTAGAAGATAGTCCCGGAGAGAGAAGTCGGTGGATTCGCGGCGGGACTCGTAGCGGGCGGATAGGTAGGCGGATGTGGTGACACCATCGGTGAGACCGCCCCCGTTGCGCTCGCCATCGAAGCCAACGTAGGCGATGGCGCGATCGGGAGTCCTTAGGTCATGAGGCACGGCATCGCTAGATAGGTAGGGGTAGGATCTAGCTGTTGGGGGGTCGCAGAGAAGGCGTCCGCGGAGGAGATGGAGGAAGGTCGTTTTCCCGGAGAGAGAAGGACCGACAACGCACCAGTTTTGGGGTGAGTCGGAGAAGGAAGGGAGCTCAAAGTTGAGGTTGGTGAAGAGCGGTGGGTTTGCGGCCGCTGCGACGGCGTTGGGGTGTCGTCGGAAGAAGGTGCCATTGGCGACCCGAATGACGGGGGAGCGGAAGAGCTGAGGCCGCATTGTGAGGGCCAATTGAAGACTACTTTCCTACTTCATAAGGAGAGAAGTGTGTCTCATGTTGATTCTCCTGCTCTTCACTGTTGGTGCAGGACACACGACACAGGCAGACGTCTGTGTTCGTCGAAATGAGTAACTGGTTTCTTGGCCATGATCTGGCGGAGTTTACGGGGTTAAGGAAAATAGGTTCTTGGAGGGGCGAAGAATGACCGACCGCGGATCCAAACTCTCGCGATGACTCAATGTGATGGCGGTAGAAATATGCTGTCTAAATGAGTATCAATTAGTATGTACGAGGAGGCATAGGTCTAGGTATGGGCGTTGATTTTAGAGGTCGGAATGAAGCAGCCATCAATTGATGATTTGTTGATGAGCGGTTTCCTACTTGCAGTTTACTACCATCTTACATCGGTCGTTGCCAAAGTTGCTATTTGGACAGTGGACACCCACAGCTGCTAGGTAAACGTCCTAGAATGAACACGACTCTCAGAAATCTCATCAAGGGCATCATCCCCATGTCTATATATGTTCTTGGGAGATCATCTTTAGAAGCATGTCTACATCGTCCACCTCGCCTTCCAGCGCAAAAGATGGGCCGGGTCTCCGATAAAACGAGGCCTCGAATTCGGGTGGATAAAAGCCCGCATACTCCCAGTCAATAATGGCCTTGATCTTGAGACTATCAGCGTCGACGATGACGTTGTTAGCCGAAAGATCATTATGGCAGAAGACGAGGTCGCGCTCGTCTCGGTTTCGCACTTTCGCACTTTCCAGGGTCGGCCCCTTGACGTACGCAAAACGCGATAGGGCTGGAGCACCTAATTACGATTTTAGCGATCCGGTTCGGGTTCGCTGAGTATTGATTGAATCCTGAAGGAGAGAGGATTACCATGCCACCCAGCCCTCCCCAAGTGTCAGATGTTAGCTTCTTGAGAGTCTCTAGATGGAGCTCAAGCTCCTTGGTGACGATCTTCTTCTTTTCTTCGTCTAGGTCGTTCATCGCGATCCCTTCGACATACTCGGTCACCAAGTAAGCTGCTCCATCACCCTCAAAGCAGGCATAAAGTTTCGGCAATGGGATGTTGGTCCTCTCGGCAAGAAACTTGAGACACGGTCCCTCGTTCAGAATTCGGTCTGTATTAAACAGTGGAACATGCACATATCCGCCTTGTTTCTGCCATTCATTTGGGCGCAGGCTGCGCTTAATCCAGGTTTCGTTTCCCCAACGCGGTAATACTTTCTCTCGTGTGTAATGGCTACGCAATGCTCCTCACGTTTTGCGTTGAGTTCCTGGTTTGTTGGAGGTGCCATCTTTGGGGAGCGCGAATCGACTCATCGTGGGTCTTGTAAGAATCCAATCCCCCCCCCCATGCAGCACAAGTATGAAGAACAGATGCGACTTTACGGGTGCTAGGGCGCAACCACAGATCACTGGTCACTCACTGGTCTGTCAATCGATAAGTTGAGGCGCAGTCTGGTTACGACTTTGTGTTGAAGATCCCCAAATGGACTAGCACATAGCTGTTTGCCCGGAGGAACCGGACGGATCAATTCCTTGGATCAACAGAGATGAATGACGGAGACGTGCCTTGCTGATTGGCTTGGCCCCTGGAAGGGTTGAAACAGAAGAGCGGTTCGTTGCATGCAAGGTTATTTTGGTTGGCGTTTGCTCACAGAAGTGACTTGGATTAAATTTGAATTGAAGAAAGCTTGATTTGGTCGTTGCTCCGTTGCCCCGTCAACCGCGACGGATGCGATACCGACGCAACCGTTTTGTGTACTTTCGAGATTCCCACGACTTGAATGCAGGAACTCAAGTCGAATCCGGCCAGCTCCAGTTCTCCTTGTAGCTCCCCGCCGCCACTCCCAAAACGGACCACAAGTCCACAACAACTTGGAATTGGAAATCTCTCCGATAAATCCCACGAGGAGCACCATCACCAACTGCAGCCCTTGCACGCAAGTCCACACCGCCCTCTTTCCTCCTTTCTACGCCCAACCTGCAACTATATTCCGAAGCACCATCTCCCAACAGCAATTGGCGAGCACGGGGATCGCGCAGATACGCAACGCCTATTTGAGGCATCAACCCCACAGCCTCCCGGCGCGACCGCCGTATTTACACTGCGCTCCGCCTGTTGAAAAGGACCGTCATCCATCCGATCAACTCCAAAGCTTCTTTGATATCATCAAGATGGACCACCATCCCAGCACGCCTACACGGCCTCCCGATTACTCTCTTCCCGGCTACGATGATGAAGACACACCCGGCCATGGAAGCGGTGTGAGGCTGCTAACCTCCATGGATGATCCTCTTGACAGACAGTACGTGTCTACAACTTCCCCCACCAGGAAGCCTCTCGCATCGACAATGCCGCCCAAATCCCCTGTTCCTTTGCCCCTCTCTCCCGGCGGACGTGTGCTGTCCCGTCCTTCTTCCACTGGCTAGTCGCCAGTCCGCACGCTAGGGAGTCCCCTGGCCGAGCTGAGGAGGAAGCCCGTCGACGGCGGCTCTCCTACCGTAAAGCTTCAGAAGAAGAACAAGCCCGACCACATCTTGCAAGCAGAGATTCTCCAGAGCCTACCCACTCTGCCCGACGGGCCATCTCGCAGGAAAAGTCTCCTTCGCGAACAGAGAACAGGAACCCCGGCCCGCTCGAGAGCTGCCATGTCGGCCAGTGGCCTAGAACCTGTAAGTGACAGCCAAAAAAGCTCACCAGATCGTGTCTCTAGCACGCGGCCACTACACCGGCCATATCAGCCCTCCGTGGCGTCTTCTCACTCCAGACCATCTTCAATCCTCGACCCGCCGAGCATGCCACCGCCAGATTCCACCTATGTGCCATTTCAACGAAGAGACAGCATCGCTAGTTCCCGAGGCTGGAGCCCGTCGCGGATGTCCGGAAGCTATGCGCGCCCTCCTCCGTCGAGTGTTCACTACGAACCTTCAGAACTCAACGGATCGCCACGCCCGGGAACACCCTCATCCAGATACGGCGGAAGCCCTCGGCGGCCATTGCCTCCCGAGCCCTTGTTCTCGACCGGAGCGAGGAACTCTACTGCCTTCGCCGATGACGCGACTGTCTCGATACCTCTCGATGATCACGACGACGATGTTTTCGGCCCCGATCGTGATTATGTAGAGTCTCATCACCATGACTACTACGACCATGACCACCACGATCACCACGATCAACACGACGACAATGACCACCATGACCATCATGACTACCATGACTACCACGACCAGGACTACCACGACCAGGACTACCACGAGCACCACGACCACCACAACCATGACCGAGATTCGTATGGGAGGGACTCTCAAACAACCCTGAGCGGAGCTGGCCACGGGGACGACGACGAGTTCAACGAAAAGGTATCGCACTACGGACCCGCCCCCGAGGGTGAGCAGGAACGTCGTGGCGTCAGGGCACTTCAGACCTCCAAGAAGGAAGTCCAACTCATCAACGGCGAACTGGTGCTCGAGTGCAAGATCCCCACCATCCTGTACAGCTTCCTGCCGCGCCGCGACGAGATCGAGTTTACCCACATGAGGTACACCGCGGTCACCTGCGACCCCGACGATTTCGTCGACCGCGGGTACAAGCTCAGGCAGAACATTGGCCGGACGATGCGCGAGACGGAGCTGTTCATCTGCATCACCATGTACAACGAGGACGAGTTCAACTTTACCCGCACCATGCACGCTGTCATGAAGAACGTGTCTCACTTCTGCAGTCGCAGCAAGTCGAGGACGTGGGGCGAGAACGGTTGGCAGAAGATTGTGGTGTGCATTGTCTCCGACGGCCGAGAGAAGATCCACCCGCGTACTCTCGACGCCCTGGCCGCCATGGGAGTCTACCAGCACGGCATCGCCAAGAACTACGTCAACCAAAAGGCCGTCCAGGCCCACGTGTACGAGTACACCACGCAGGTCTCTCTAGACTCCGACCTCAAGTTCAAGGGCGCCGAGAAGGGCATCGTGCCGTGCCAGATGATCTTTTGCCTCAAGGAAAAGAACCAGAGGAAGCTCAACTCGCATCGGTGGTTTTTCAACGCCTTCGGCAAGGCCCTGAACCCCAACGTGTGCATCTTGCTCGATGTCGGTACCCGCCCGGGTACGAACTCTCTGTATCATCTTTGGAAGGCCTTCGACACCGACTCTAATGTCGCTGGGGCCTGTGGGGAGATTAAAGCCATGAAGGGCCGCTTCGGCGGTAACTTGCTTAATCCGCTGGTGGCCTCTCAGAACTTCGAGTACAAGATTTCCAACATTCTCGATAAGCCGCTGGAGAGTGTTTTCGGTTACATTACTGTGCTTCCCGGTGCGCTCAGCGCTTATCGGTACCACGCTCTTCAAAATGACGAGACTGGCCACGGGCCCCTCAGTCAGTACTTCAAGGGTGAGACGCTGCACGGCCAGCATGCGGACGTGTTTACCGCAAACATGTATCTCGCCGAGGACAGGATTCTTTGCTGGGAGCTTGTCGCGAAGCGACAGGAGAGGTGGGTGCTGAGATATGTCAAGAGTTGTACCGGAGAGACAGACGTACCGGGTAAGTTCTTAGGCATTTTTTATTCTCGCCGGACGGTCATAGTTATGATTCTAACTCTTTTTCTACTGCAGACACTGTTCCCGAGTTCATATCCCAACGCAGACGTTGGCTCAACGGCGCCTTCTTCGCCGCCGTCTACTCCCTCGTTCACTTCAGGCAAATCTGGAACACCGACCACACCATCGCACGCAAGATCCTCCTGCACATCGAGTTCCTCTACCAATTCCTGCAGCTCCTCTTCACCTACTTCTCTCTCGCCAACTTCTACCTTGCCTTCTACTTCATCGCCGGAGGTCTCGCGGACCCTACCGTCGATCCGTTCGGTCACAACATCGCGAAATACATCTACACGATTCTACGGTACACCTGCGTTCTGCTCATCGCCACTCAGTTCATCTTGTCTCTAGGTAATCGGCCGCAGGGTGCTAAGAAACTCTACCTGACGAGCATGATTGTCTACTGCGTCATCATGTTGTATACGACGTTCGGCTGTATCTACATCATCGTTCGGCAGCTCACTAAGAAGGAGCTCGACGAAGACGGAAACGAAATCGGCCTCAAGCTCGGCAGCAACGTCTTTACCAACCTCGTAGTCTCCATCGCCTCGACAATCGGCCTCTACTTCCTCATGTCCTTCCTCTACCTCGACCCCTGGCACATGTTCACCTCGTCGCTGCAGTACTTCCTCCTTCTGCCCAGCTACGTCTGCACGCTCCAGGTCTACGCCTTTTGCAACACTCACGACGTCACCTGGGGAACCAAGGGCGACAACGTCATGAAGACGGACCTCGGCGGCGCCGTGGGCCAAGGCTCCACCGTCGAGCTCGAGATGCCCTCGGAGCAGCTCGACATCGACAGCGGCTACGACGAGGCCCTGCGCAACCTCCGCGACCGGCTCGAGGTGCCGCAGACGGGCATCTCCGAGGCCCAGCTCCAGGAGGACTACTACAAGAGCGTGAGGACCTACATGGTCGTCACGTGGATGATCGCCAACGCCATCCTCGCCATGGCCGTGTCGGAGGCGTACGCGGGGCGTGTGATAGGAGACAACTTTTACGTGCGGTTCCTGCTCTGGAGCGTGGCTAGTTTGGCGCTTTTTAGAGCTTTGGGGAGCACGACGTTTGCGATTCTGAACGCTGTTAATATGATTGTTGAGGGACGCGTTAGGATGAGCTTGAAGGTGCCCGAGTGGGTGGGAGGGTTGGGGAGTAAGATGTCGGAGACTATGAGCAGCATAGGGAGTAGTGTGAGGAGGTGAGGTGGGTGAGATGAGGGTTTTTGTTTTGGGTTTGGGGGCTCATGATGTTTCTTGTTCGGCTACTTGTTCGAGTCTTTTTTTGTTTCTTCTTTTCTGGGATTTGGGTTCGGCTTTCTGTTGGGCATTTGATGATAATGCTGCTGTTCATTTGTGTATTCTCTTCTTCTTTGTCTTTTCTATGTGTTAGACGATTCCGTTCTCGCAATGTGGTTGATTGCATGGGAGATGGCAACATGAAAGAAACTGAAGAACACTCGGGATGTAAGTCAAAAGTAATGATGAATGGGCACGAGAATCTCGGGGGCTTCAGTTTAAGACCATCTCCGTTTCTAGTCAGTATGGCCTTTCTCGCTTGTCCCATATCGCAGTATCTCTACATACTACTTTGTACAAATAATCTCGCCATTCATGACCCCGAACCAGGCCTCCTTGGATGTCGACCACTTCCTCCAAGCCTTGACACCATCCTCCATCTCCTCCTCCCTCATCACGCCCAACTGCTTCACCCTCCACCTCAGCTCGGACTCCTCCTCCATCCTCTCCGCCACACTCTCCCCCCACCACCTCACGTCCTCCTCCGTAGCAAAACTCCAACTCCCAATCGAACAAACGATCTTCTCCGCCTCAAAACCCGCCCTCATCGCCAACCCCTTCAACCTCAGCCCCATGTCCGGATCCGATCCCGCAGCCTTCATCGTCCCCTCCAGCGCGACCTTCCACGCTTGCATGCCAGGGAGGTCGGGATAGTACCGCATCGAAGAGACGATCATGTCCTTGCACGCCAGGATGCCCCCGGGCCTCAGCACCCTCGTCATCTCCTTGACAGACCGCACCGGATCCATCAGGTGAATCACCACCTGATGCGCATGCACGAGATCGATGCTCCCCGCCTCGAAGGGCAGCTCCTCCACGTTGCCCCTCACAAACTTGCCGTTCGTCAGCCCCCGCTCGGAAAACGTCGCCCGCGCACTCTCTAGCGCCTTCTCCGATGCGTCGAAGCAGATCACGCGGCCTTGCGGGACCAGCGCGGCGAAGTCGGCTGAGATCGTGCCCGGTCCGCACCCGACGTCGAGGATCGTCATGGTTGGTTTGATGTGTGGGAGGATGTAGGGTGTGAATCCTACGGCGGTGCGGTGGGCGTGGGCCGAGAGGACGGCGGATGAGTGTCCGTGTATGTAGTGTGCCGGTTCTTCGGACATGGCTGCGTCCTTGGTGGTGTTTGTGGGAGTTATAGACTTATTGAAGATTCTGGAGGTATGGGTGGTCTTGGCTTAGGCGACTGGTCAGGGTAGGTATTAAGGAAGAGAACAAAGCGGGATGGCGGGCAAGTTAAAGAATAGAATCAAATAAAATGAAGAAGCCAAAAAGAAAAAGAGAAATGAAAAATCGATGAAGGAGCAATGTTCAGAGTGACGTCGAAGCTCTCGCGCCGGACCGTAGATCCGCGCTGAAAATCCTTGATATTGAATCCAGGGGAAATAGAGCTTAGCTTTCCCTTTTCTCTTCTGTTCCTTTTTCTATCTTTAATCGAATGGAACTCTGCGCGCATGCTGCATATGTACATGTATGAGGACGATCAGGTCGGTTGATTTCCACCAGTCCCAAGAGACGAATCGTCTGACGTAGGGCGTGTTTATTCTCCGTGTTGGCGAAAGCTGAGTTTCCTTCATGGGCGCTCATGCTCCGCGTCTGAAGAATTGGAATCAACGAGATATGCCCCTTTCCTCCTCGCTTCTAGGGAGGGATTTACTCGTTCTCTCTGAACTGTTGCTATCACTGGGTTGGTGTATAATGTTATACACATGAGCTGAAATCTGCTGTTGAAGCACTTTATGGCACTTAATATTCAGAAATGTCTGGTCTGTCCTAGTTGATCGATACTATGCTCTATAACCCCGAAAACATCATTGAAAAATGAAAATAAAAAGGGAAAGGAAACAGTACCCTCCAAGCTCATCGGGTAGTAAATCCCGAGGAAAAAAATCCTCTCAAAAATCATGCAAATGGTGGCTGGTATATGTAAGTGTATATATAAATATGCCCATTATGATGCAGCTTCCCGTATCTTCTTTTTTTTACTCCTCGTCAGATCCATCATCCTCGGCAACCTGTAGCAAATAAATCCCGTTAGCAAACCTCTTCGTCTCGTCGTGGAAGTACCCATCAGGTAAGGGCAGCACTTACATTCTCATGGAAATCTCTACCCTCCGCAGTGGCATGGATGATGCCCGCCCTGATGCAGAAGTCTCCAAACCTCTCACCGGGGTTTCGCTCAGCGGCATATTGCTTCAAAAGACCCTTCATAATGGTCAAGATCTCCTCCTCCTTGATGCTGGCCCTGTACAGCTTGTTCAAGCGCTGGCCGTGATAGCCACCGCCGAGGTACATGTTGTACGTCTCGTACGCCTTGCCAACAAACGCAACCTCGGCGAGCCAGGGACGCGCGCAACCGTTCGGGCAACCCGTCATGCGCATGACGATGGAGTCCTGGCGCAAGCCGTGTTCCTCGAGGGTCGCCTCGAGCTTGCCGATCAGCACGGGGAGATACCGCTCGCTCTCCGCCATGGCGAGACCGCACGTGGGGAAAGCCACGCAGGCCGAAGAGCTGAGGCGCAGGCCCGAGAACTTGACGTTGTCCAGCTTGTACTTCTTCATCAGCGCGTTCATGGCGTCGACGTCCTCGTCTGCGACGTTGCTGAGGATGACGTGCTGGTTGCCGGTGAGGCGGAACTCGCCCTTGTGAACCTTGGCGATTTCCCGCAGACCGGTCTTCATCTGGAAGTCTGGGGTGTCCTCGATGCGGCCGTTCTCGATGAAGAAGGTGAAATGGTTCAGGCCGACCTCGTCCTTCGTCCATCCGAAGGTATCCACGTTGCTTTCGAACTTGAAGGGTCGTTCCTTGCCGAAGGTGTTGCCCCACAGGTTCTCAACCTTGGCCTTGTACTCCTCGACGCCCATGTCGTCAACCGTGTACTTTAGACGAGCGTGCTTGCGGTTCTTTCGGTCGCCAAAGTCTCTCTGCACGAGCATAACCTTCTCGCAGACGATCTCGATCTGGTCCTTGGGCACGAAGCCAAGCATCCGGCCGATCTGGGGATACGTCTTCTTATTGTTGTGCGTAGCTCCCATGCCACCACCAATGAGCATGTTGAAGCCCTCAAGTGTGCCGTCCTCGTTCTTGATGGCAATCAAGCCAATGTCGTGCGCGTACACATCCGTATCATTGTGCGGCGGCACGGCAATGGTAATCTTGAACTTACGCGGCAGATACGTAGGTCCGTAGAGGGGTTCGAAATCCTGTACGGCGTCGCCGGCAACCTTGGTCTTCTCGTCGTTGTCGTCCGTGAGCCAGATTTCGTGGTACGCCGAGGTCGCGGGGACGAGGTGGTCGCTAATCTTCTTCGCGCACTTCCAAACCTCGCCGTGGAGCTTGGACTGCGTCGGAAGACTGCTGCACATGACGTTACGGTTGACGTCACCGCAGGCTGCGATGGTGGTGAGGAGGGCACGGTTGATGGCTTTCATGGCGGGCTTCAAGTTGGTCTTGATAACGCCGTGGAACTGGAAGGTCTGTCGGGTGGTGAGCTTCATGGTCTCGTTTCCGAGAGACGTGCTGATGTCGTCCATCTGGACCCACTGCTTGGCCGTCGCGACACCGCCAGGCAATCTGCAACGAATCATGAACGAGTACGCCGGCTCAAGACCCTGGGCTTTACGTTCATCCCGAATGTCACGATCGTCTTGCATGTAAGTTCCGTGGAACTTGGTGAGCTGTTGATCCGCGGCGGCGATGGCGAGGGTAGAGGTGTCCCTCAATCCTTCGGCAATGGTTCCGCGCAAGTAGTTGGAAGCCAGCTTGATGTCCTCGTTGGTCAACGGCGGCGGCTCCTCGGGCAGACCCTCGACGTTATCCACACCAAGCGCTTGCCAGATCTTGGGCTCCCATTCTTGGTAGGCCGTCTGGTACCCATCGGGATCCTGGTCGTCACCAAGGCCAATGTCTGAGAGGCGAGAGGCACCCAAGTTGGTGAGAACTCGGTCCAGGTCCTTGGCGGGCTTGTTGTAATAGATCCTATCCTGCTTGCGGGGCCAGTAGTGGCTGTCGCCGAGGCCGAAGACGGAGTACTTGACGGTCGCCAGATCGAGATCGGTAGAGTCCTTGATAGCATCCCAGAAGGGACGGCCATTCTGAGGGAACTCGCCCTGACCGGCAGTGGCGGTGACCAGGACGATGTTTTGCTCCGTGGGCAAGTCCTCGACGGGGTAGTCCTCCATCGCCATGGCTGCCGCCTTCAAGCCGCGGGCTTTACCACGGTTCGCCAGCCTCTTGGCAATCATTTCGGCAGTTCCGTTGTCCGAGGCAAAGAGTACGGTAAGGGGCTCGCCGAAAAGACCCTCCAAAAGTTGGTTGTAGGCATCCTTAGCCTTGCGCTTCTGTTCGGCGCGGACCTCTGTGCCGTAGTCCTCCGCCAGGTTAGCCCCGAAGCGAGGGTGCTTCCGCATCAGCTGCGTTAGCTGATTATCACGGTCGAGGAACTCCTTCAACTCGGCCTTGATGCGTTCAGAGTCCAGAGAGAAGTTGGGCTCGCCTCGGCTCTCGTTGGTCGGGTCCCAGCGGTAAAGTGGCCAGTAGCCAATGTCGACAGCCTTCTTGGTTTCTTGGAGAACCGTCAAGGGAGAGTCGTGCTCTCCGAAGTAGGGAAGATAGGCTAGGATGACGGAAGGGCCCTCGAACTTGTCCGCTTCGAGCATGGCTTGAAGAACCTGTGTATATGAGGAGTAGACGGCGACGGAGGCCACGTAAGCGTTGCCAAAGTTCATCGCGTAAAGGCCAATGTCCTTCTTTCGTCGATTCGCGTCGGCTGCCGCCCGCTCGGAGTAAGGCGTAGAGTCAATGATGAGCATGTTCACATTGGCTCCCGAAGCGAGAACGTGGTGGACGCCGGAGTTGCCAAGATCATAGGCCCAAGCATCGGATCCGACCAGCCAAAGGGACTCCTTTCGGAAAAGACCCTTGTGCTGGAGAAGACTCTTGGCAAGGGAGGATCCATCAGTTTCGAGTCTCGAGATCACATCGTCAGCCAGCTCCCCGCTCTTTACGGGGTCTTCTGCGTTCAGGGACCACCTCGTCAACCACGTCGAAGGGGCCTCTGTGATAAAACCACCGCTCTTGATGGCGTCCTTGACTTCGTTCACGAACCGACCGCGGTGTTCCTTCCGGGCCAACAAGGATCCGAATCCAAACTCGGGGGACGCGGAAATGGTGGCAGAAATGCCAGCGTTCTTGGACGAGAGTGCGTTGGCAAGATAGACGCGCTTTTCGAACAGCTGGTCCAGGATCTTCATGTAGGCAGTCTCGACCTTTGGCTTCTCGAGACTATATTCGTTCACTGAAGGGGTAGCTTCTGGTAGGCCGACAGGGAGATTTTGAATCGGGGTTTCGGAGGTGAGGTTTTGGACGACACCCCTAAGCGCCTGGGTCGCCGTCTCCGCCGTTATATGCCCCAGTTGGTAGCCAACGACGGTGTTGACGGCGCCCAAGCCACCCTTCACGGTAGACAAAATATCTAGGAGCAGGGGGCCCCATTTTGTCGTCTTCCTGTAAGTCTGTTCCAGCACTGCAATCCTCTTCACGGCTCGCGGAATCGACTCGAGAAGGACAGCACCGAGCCACGGGCGGTAAAGACGTGGTGTCAGAAGACCGATCTTGGCAAATACCTCGTCGGATTTGGCGTTATCAATGGCCTCGGCAAAGAGACCGGTGTCGGCTCCGAAAACGAAGATGCAGTTCTCGGCATCTTCAGGTCCGGTGTACTCGAAGGCGTGGTATTCGCGGCCGATGACGATCTTCATCTGCTGCCAAATTCCATTGACGTACTTGTAGACATCTTCCGAGGTCACCTGGAATGCATGGGGTTCAATGGAGGTGGCCGGGGAGCTAGCAGTGTGGGGAGGAGTGCTAGACTGGCTTCCGTGGCCTTCCGAGTTCCTGGAAGATCCTGGCTTAGAGGCCGTATTCTGGACATCAAGGTGGAGGCGATTGATATCTAACTGGGCGGCCGCTACAGTCGAGGGCTGGGTTTGGGTAACCGCCACTTGCCCATCATCTGCGTAGATGGTGGTTCCCGGCGTCGAGGACGATTGAACCCTTCGAACCGTGTCCATATCAAGAAGCTCCCGTACCAAGGGGATATCCTCTACGGGAATGGGCTCGTCACGGGCCGAGGTTTCAGGGGAGAAGAAGTGAATCACACCCTTCCCGGACCTCAAAGCCAGCGCATGGGCGGTTATGGCCATGTCCTGAGCTTCCTGCAGGGTCTCGGATTGCAAGAAGGTCCATCCTGAATTGCGAATTGCTGTGATGGGAGAGTAATCGGCATTGGGGGTGGGGTAGAGGGAGACGTGAATGACGACGGGAAGGTTGGCGAGCTTGTAAAGATGGGAAATGGATGAGAGGAGGATAGTGGAGGGTGTCGTGACGGAGAGCAAGCGGCCTGATCGAGCTAGTTGGTAGGCCGAGAGCAAAGGATCGGCATTGTGTCGGGTGGTTAGGATCTAGATGTCCTATTAGCAACCCTGAAGTATCAAGTTTGGTTTTCTCCTTTGCGCATACCTCTGGGATGGAGTCTGGGGAGGTTGCCACTAAGCTGCGACTCCCGCTTGTGGAGAGCTGCTTCAGATGGCCCGAGAAGGAGGAATCGGTGGCATTTGAGGGTTGAACGGAGATAATGACATCGCTAGCGAGGTAGGCGATCCGCGCGACTGTGAAAGGTATGTTAGTATGGTATCTAACAGTCAATGGTTTCCAATGGGTTGTGGAAGAGGGGGTCGGTGCTATCAGAAAAGGATCCCGAATAGCACCCGGCCACAAAATCAGAGGAGCAAGTTGGTTCCCCCCAGGACAGACCCTGGACCTCGAACAAATACAATTGGAATTCAAATGTGTAGTAAAACGAAAGCTGGAACCAATTCGGCAGCTTCTGTGGCAATTGCGCCCTCAGCGAACCGGTTGTATCATCACCGAGTGGTGTAAGCTAAGAGGAATGCGCTCTATGACCCACACGGCGATGACCTCAACCTTCAACTTCAGAAGTAGAGAGAGGAGCCACAACAGAACGAAGGGCAAAGGAAGGAAAGCATGAACTGAAGCAGTGTGAATCATCGTTGACTTACCGGCGAGCTCAGGCGTCTGGATGCGAGCAGCCATGGCTTCTACAGCAGTTGGTGAGGTGGGAGAGGATGTGGAGGAATCAAAGGCCCTGAACAGGAACGACATGACTGACGGTTGAGAGGACGAGGTCGGCCTTTTGTCTTCTTTTCAACGCTGCCAATAAAACGCTCGTCATTATTCAAAAAGGTAAAATTTTTTTGAGTTTCTTGCTGGTTTCTGCGAACTCGCCTCTCCACATGGCACATCCCTCCCCCCAAGAACTAAGACTACCGCATACTTCGTAATACTTTGAGGACAACCAGACACTGGACCGGCTCGGCTGTAATAGATTGACCCCCCGCAAATGGAGGGGATCGAAGGGGTGGAAGGGGTGGAAGCTTTGGAAGGGTCCTGCAATGGTGCAACCCAAGCTCGCGGATTGGTCCTGGCAAGGCTTGGCTAGCCTGGAGGTCAAGCGACTCTCTCGGTCTTTACCCCTTGGTTTCTCCAGTTCTTTGCCTCATGTTTGGACGCTTTCATATTTCCCTCACCGGACTTGCCTGCGGTTTCGTGGGTTTCGTGGGTTTTGCGGGGGGGCGCCGGCGATTCCTCTATTCTGGTGTCCGATTGCGTGATCGACTAGTGCTGGGACCCTCCCTGGTCCTGCCTGCCCTGGACCCGTAGTACGGCTTCGCGGGAATCAATTACGGAGGCACAGGCCAATTGGCAGCAGGTAAGCTCATGTACCTCCCGTGCCAGTGTACAGTGTCAGACGCTCCGGGGATTTTGCCTGGCGAGATAGCTCGTCTCATCACCGCTTTTATCAAGTGAAAAGTTGCTGATGACTTGTCTCTTCGATTCAAGGACGTGGGACTATTTTCAAGGTACCTCGAAGAAGGGGAGAGAGAGGGTAATTCGCCAATGCACATCACACTGTTTGAATTGGCCATGTTTTTCTCGAGGAGACGGCGCAAGATGATGGTGATACCACAAAAAGACAGATGGGTTGTGAGAGGCTATTTCCTTTGGAGGCTCTCGAGTCTCGAATGACACCAAAACCGCGATGAGTCAGTGTTATTCTAGGACACACACACTGTAGCGGCGTGGGTGGGTACATGGCGTGGGTACACAAATTGCGACGAGCACATTTGGAAGGAGGGACATCAAAAAACCCGGCTAAAGTCTCATGAACGCATCTCCAGAGAGTCTCCGACTGCCGTTCATTCCAACTCAACAGCCAGAACAAGCATACACTAGCTTGTTAATTCAACGCCCTCTTTCGTGAAGCGTACTTGTAGGCCTGATGATGTGATCGCCGCTAAATTCCACGGGCCGGACGAGATGAGAATGGGCTGAGGGTTTCTTTCGGATCCGAACCAGTCTGAATCCCGCTCCGTCTTGCCCTTTCTCGGCTTTACGAATTTTTTTCGTTTTTCTTTCGATTTTTTTTTCTTCGTCTCTATTACTATCCTGCCTCATGGAATAAGGAAAGGACATGCAATACTGCTTCGTATGTGTGGTACTATCATGTATGGCGGACGGGAGACAATGGCTGGTTTCTGGTTGAATCATCGGATTAGTGAACATCTTGTCTGAGTTGAATGTCGAATGCCAGCCCAGCTCTCTGCCGCGCTAGACATTCTTTGATTAGAAATTATACACCCAAGGTTGGGTCGTCGTTACTAGTTACTTCATAGTTGCAGTTGCTGTTACCCACACGCCCACACGCCCAGGCTCCAGCACGCACTGCTGCACTGTCACATTGGATCCTCCCTCCGATTTTCTCTTCCCTGCCCGCCATCGCTCTATCGCTCCTCGCTCCCGCACTCCCGCGTGTCCACACCATATACCGGCAGATAAACTCCCCCCGATAGCCGAGAAAACTCCGCTGGCGGCGGCTCTCGGACGCCCGCGAGCCGGAGAGGTAAAAGAGTTACGACCCGGGCGGTGATGCAAGATGCCGTGTCGGGTTAGGTCCGTAATAAAACAAAAAGACGTGATTGTGTCTCGTATACTCTCTGTATCGAAGAAGAAGAAAAAAAGAAATGCTAAGGACCTCACTACCCCGTGAGCTGTCCTTCAACCCAGGGAAAAACCCATCCTATTGCCGCATCACGCCCGCAGGGTGGGTGACACCATATATATTGCTGTAAATGCTCGATATGCTATTCGCTATGCAGTTGTGTATAGGTTGTTGCTCCGTGGCTGACTATCAAACCTCGGCCGAGGTCAGAGACGTCGACGACTTTCGGAATCTTTCGTTCAACGATTTCGCCCACTCCTCTTGGTCCTTGTAATCGAGCCAATAACTCCTTCCCACGGAAACGAGAATTCGCCCAACCTTGCCTTTCCAGCCCTCCCCTTCGTCGGTGCCGACTGCAAACGGTCCATTGGCGTCCTTGGCCCGCGGCCTGTCGTTCTCCATCTGAAGGTCGACGTGTCGAATCAGGACTTGCTGAGCATAGGCTGCGATGATAAGGCTGAAATAAATCCGGACAAGGGTAAAGGCGGCGATGAGGACGAAGCTGAACGCCGTATCGTGGGGCATGGCAACGGGTGCTCCGCCCTGAAGATTCTGGAGTCGCTTATACAGCACCGTCGACGCTCCTCTCGACCCGAGCGGTAGAGCCGTGCCGTTCAGCTGTTCGCCGGCTCCATGTTGCTGCGTGAGCACATCCGACTCTGCTACGCTGCTAAAGTACCACTGTACAGCAAAGAAGGTCGTGCACGCGCAATTAATGAGCGTATCAATTATATGTAGCCACGCCAACGACAGACACTCGAACGGGCTTTGTTTCCTGATGTGGGGAATAAGGATCGCGAGTAAACCGAGGACGAGGATGGAGTAGATGTAGGTCGTGAGTTGCAAGAGCGAAAGTTGGAAGCCAGTCAGGATAGCGAGGATACCGTACAACCCCGTGAGCTTGTTGAACGCGAGCATGAGAGAGATGAATTCGGTGCCTGTTTGAAGGCTGATCAATCCAAGGAGCGACTAGTAACCACCACGTCAGAATTTCGGGCCGCCAATAATCCCCCCAGGAACTCTGCGAAGGCGTCGAAGGGGGGTGAGGAAAGCCTACCTTTGGCCGCGGGACGCGGATGTGGAGAAGCGACCGCATGCTGGACATTTGGACCGACCGTGTTCGATCGCAGTCGCGTAAAATTGTCGACAGCCAAGGGAAAGAGCTCTTCCTTCGTAAACGCGGGCGAGGGAGGAAAACCTAGCCGGCAAGAGTGCAGCAGAGATCCTCGTCTGGTCGTGAGTCGATAGTAATATTGCAGAGCCTTTGCCAAGACCCGTTGGCAAGGAGCCGCAAATAAGGTGAACCGGAAAGTGCGGATGATGCCATTCGAATATTGCATAGATTTCTTAATTGCATATCGGAGATAACAGAAACCTTGCTCCCAAAGTCCATGATTTCATCATTTCTATTGATGGGTTCCTCACTTCAATGTCCCCTAACCTCCATCTGCCCAAGAGTCGAGCTCTCCCCATTCTGTAATTTTCTGTGAATAAGAACAGAGCTATGATATTCCTGATACATACGCCTTGCATTTAGTGCGACAGAATTTCTTCGGCGATCGTCCTCGAGCGATTCCGCACCCAGCTGTCATCACATGCAGCATGCCTGAGCATCAATGACTTTTCTCGTGTGTGCTCTGCGAGTCGACGCCTACAGATTAACTAGTTTTATATGTAGCCTCTCAGCGCGAACCCTAAACTAACATCAATTGATCAGTTGATGCCCGCTACGGACGCTTTCACACCTCATGACTAAATTCTGCGCACGCCTTCCTCTCTTTCCTCTCGTAGGCCCTCACGCTGTTTCTTCCAGGTTCTCTTCTGCGGCATTTAGAATTACCCGCCCGGCATCCTCAAACGCCCAAGCCTGGATCCACTGCTCCGGTCGCGTTTCTTGCCGGAGCTTGCGAACGAAGCCTACAAATACCATCCAGCTAGCCCCACTACGGCTCAATTCTTTGACTGCCCCTCCTCCTCTCTGCCCCAGACCCTTCTTCGCAACCAACAGTGCTAGACCAAGAACCATGTCGTCCGCCAATCTCGTGGAGTCCGCTAAAAAGGCCGCGGCCTATCGTGCCGTCGACGAGCACCTCGACCCTTCGTTTCGTTTCGTCGGCATTGGCTCCGGCAGCACCGTCGTCTATGTCGTAGACGCAATTGCCGCCAAGGGCCCCGCCTTCCACGGCAACATGGTGTTCTTCCCAACGGGCAGCCAGTCCAAGGCCCTCATCAGGAATGCCGGCCTTACCCTCTGTAGTCTGCCTGATCGACCGTCGGGCCCTGATGGCCTTCCCGTTGCTCTCGACGTGGCGTTTGACGGCGCTGATGAGGTGGATGCGGAGCTCAATCTTATCAAGGGTGGTGGTGGCTGTCTGTTGCAGGAGAAGGGAGTCGCCGTGAGGGCGAAGAAGTTTGTTGTCGTTGCGGGTATATTTCACGCCTTCCGTCCGCCCTCCATTGGGCTGGCGACCCTTTCGCCGATTTCTTGCGCGGCTGTGCTAACCCAAGTTTTTTCCTTTCCGATAGACTACCGCAAGATCTCAGATCGTTTGTGCACAAAATGGACTTCCGGCATCCCTATTGAGGTAGATCCATTCTTCGCCTTGGACGTATTAGTCGATCTCAAAGAACTGGGATCAATTGAGCCCAAAATCCGCTTGGGACTACCAGCGAAGGCGGGCGAATGTGTTACGGATAACGGCAACTGGATCATTGACGCCCCCTTCAAGCCCCTCAAGTTGAAGAGTGATCCCGCTGGTGATGGGTGGGAAGTGTCGCAGCTCGGAGCTGCCATTAAACAACTGCCAGGTGTCGTCGAAACCGGACTATTCTGGGGTATCAACGGAATCGAGGCTGCCAAGCTCACTGGCCGCAGAGCGGCTCCCCAAAAGCCCGTCGCCGCATATTTCGGAATGGAAAACGGCGAGGTAGAAGTGAAGACTGCGCAATAGAAAGCCGCCGTGAAGGGAGTCGTTGCGGGAACGTGATTTAGTAAGAATAAAAAAATCGACAAAGAAAAGCTCGGGGCCAGAGGATCATATTTGGGTCACTGCAGGTTCTTGGTCTTATAACATAGAAATAAATATATGTGAAATATGCAGATGCCCCAGTCAGAGACTGAGACTGACTATTATTGTACTATACCAACCCCATGCTCCGCAGCTCCTGTGACACGCTATGCTTAGATATCCTATTCCAGTGAAGCCATTCTTGACTGAGGCCGGCTCGTTGGCCCTCCAGCTTGACGATATAGCTCAGCAAGCACACCCTTCTTGCGGTGCTTGGGCAGCATTGACCTTGACATCAATCACTACGCGAGGTTAGTAATACGTTAAAAAAAGAAAGGGAAGGAGGCCAATGATAAAGTCCCCTGCGCCGTTCGAGAAAAAGGCGATGTTGAAGAGAGACATACTCTGATTTGAAGCCTGCACTGCAGCGTCGGTTCCCTCCATCCCTGGTAGGGCTTGCGCGATCCGCTTGAATAATGTCTTGACGTTATGGCCAAGCTTCGCACTCGTCTCAATGAACATCAGGTTGTTCTTCTTGGCTTCCTCCTCGCCTTGCTGGGTGGTGACTTCGCGCTTATCATTCAAATCCGTCTTGTTCCCGACAAGGACAATAATAACGTCGTTGCCGCGTTCCGCTCGGACATCGTCTATCCATTTCCTCGTGTTCTGAAAGGACTTTGCATCTAGCCAGAGAAGAGGTCGGTCAACAGGTAAGGCTCACAGACCTACTAGGAGTCTAGGCTCACTTGAAATGTCATAAACAACCACCGCAACGCTCGAGTCCCGTATATATGAAGGTATAAGACTCCTGAATCGTTCTTGGCCCGCCGTATCCCAGAGTTGTAACCGCACTGTCCTATCCTCGAGATACATGGTCTAGGTTTGGCTAGAGTTAGCATCGTATGCCTACGTCTGGATGGTGGACGCGAGGGCGGAACGAGGTAGCATGCATGCCTTGGAGAGAAAATCGATCCCGATGGTTGCCTGATACATGTTATCGAACGAGTCGTACATGAAGCGCGTAATGAGCGATGTCTTGCCAACTGTAGTCCGAGCCGGTCAGTACGGGTCCGTGAAAGAGTTTGCATGTGAAACAACTGCCGTATGCATACCGCTCTGCTCGCCGAGGAAGACCAGCCTATGAACTCCAGAGTCAGTCTCGTCCCACAAATCATTAAGAAATGCAAGCGTGTTAGAGAGCAATGAAGATATACTTGAACTTCTTCAACGGAGCATTGTATGAGCTCCCCGCGTGCGCCATGGTGAAATGTGGAATCAAATATAGACTTGAGCGCAAATCGAATCCTCAGCAACGGAGATGCACTTCCCGGGGAGGGAGTTCGTCGAGTCCCCCTTTGCGTGGGTTATAGTAGGATGGTGGGGTAGCAAAAGGCGGCAAGTTTGGCCGAGCAAAGTGATGCGCAGTACATTCAAGATTCAAGGATAAAGGGGATGCTGGTAGTCGTGAAGCCTGCGCGTCTTCTGGGTTTGGTTGAAGAAGACGATAATCGGGGATGCAGGGTATTTGGTTAATTAGATATTTGAAGTTGGCCTCCTGGGCTGGGCTAAGGGCAAATATGTCATTGCCATTCGATGTTGCCTTGGACCTCCAATTGTACCTTGGTCATCTCCCCGGTAGAATAATATCCATCATTCGAATGTTCACTCCCCAGTCTTCGACGTACCCCAGAAGTCTCTCCAAAATCAGGGTCCATCCCATTAACAGCAATTGGACAAAGTCCGGAGGTATCCGAGCATAGATTGGGTACCTTCATCGTACTCTTGCTCTTGTTGGAGTTTTAAGGATTGCACGTGCCGATAAGCTAACTCCGTTACTGCGATAAGGCTGGAAAATTTTTGGCGCCCCTCCATTATTCCCTGGTTGCCGCCGTTTCTATACAAGGTACAAATATTTCCTCTTCACGGGAAAGCATAAACCTCAAGTGCATCTCTTCAGCAGTGTTTGGAGCATTGGTAAAGCAGCAACTTACACCGCAATTTTCCATCCTACGACGTGTAGAGATGCCCGTCCTAGAAGCTCGTACCGGGTCTCTTGACCGACCACAGCAGCGCAATCAGCCATCTCGTAAAGGCAAGAAGGCCTGGAGGAAAAATGTCGACATCTCTGAGGTAGAAAAGGGTTTAGTCGAACTAAACGAGGAGATTATCAGAGGGTATGTCCTGGTTCTGGCTTCCTCGGCAGTATTTTCTCAATCTGATGTCGAGCTTTTCTAATTTCCTTCCAGTGGGCCAATTGCAGAAAGGGATTCAACCGACCTCTTCACCATCGACACCGTCGGAGACCACAGTCTCAAAAAACAACTGCCCAGGAAATTACGGACAACCCTCAAAGCCGACGAGATTATCGCCCAGAGGTCGAAAGTCCCCGCCGTCTCCTCTCGAAAACGTGCGTCCGATAAGACTACCGACGGCTTGATTCCCACGAAGCGTCTCCGAACGAATTACGTCTCTCACAAGGAGCTTAGCAGGCTGAGGAAAGTGGCAGATGGCCACCATGACCAAACCATCGTGGTTCAGGATGCCACCTACGATATTTGGGGCGCCGCACCTCCGGCCAAGACTGATGGCGAAAAGTTTGCGTTCATTCCTCCAGTTGTGAAGGCAAAGGTGCCTGAATCACTCCGAGAGAAGCCCATATCCTTGGCAGCGAACGGGAGGGAAATACCGGCCGTGCGCAAACCCACTGGAGGCTACAGCTACAATCCTTCTTTCCCAGAATACGAGAAGCGGTTCAATGAAGAGGGCCAGAAGGCTGTTGATGCGGAGATGAAACGCCTGGCTGCCAAAGAGGAGGAGAAATTAAAACGAGAGGCCGCTGCTCGCTCAGCTGCAGAGGCAGAGGCAGCCGAAGCCAAGGCAGAACTTTCCGAATGGGATGAAGATTCGGAATGGGAGGGCTTCCAGAGTGGTGCGGAGGACGTTAAGCCGTCTAAGCGCCCCGAAAGGAAAACACAGGCCCAAAGAAACAAGATCAAGAGAAGAAAGGAAGAAGAGAGGAAGAAGAAGATGGAGACAGCGGCGAGACGTAAGCAGGCTCAACTCAATCTTGTGAAGAAATTCACCCGGGAGGCGACGGACCAGGAGCAGGCCCTTGTGGCTAAATCGCAAGAAAGCGAGAGCGATAGCGAGGGAGACGAGGAGAGGCTAAGGCGACGCAGATTTGGCAAATCGAAGGTGCCTGAGAAGGAATTGGAGCTTGTTCTACCAGACGAACTTCAAGATTCGCTGAGACTTTTGCGGCCTGAGGGTAACCTTTTGAGAGACAGGTATCGAAACCTGCTCGTCCGCGGAAAGCTCGAGTCTCGCAAGCACATTCCATTCAAGAAGCAGGCGAAGGGCAAGATGACGGAGAAGTGGACGTACAAGGACTTTACTTTGTTTTAAGAGATAAAAGTAGATATCCATGGCAGCCAATGCTAGACGGCTTATTAGAACGACTCATACTTCCTTCTGATTCTGGTATTCCGATTCCCTCCACGGGTAAGAGCCCGCGTGCCTTGGTGACATGTGTGCCCACCGTAATAAGGTCTGGGTCCTAGCATTCTCGACAAGGTACCAAGATAAGAACATGCATATACCGAGGGTTTTTGCAAACCTTATCTGTCCGTACCCACTTAAACGAACAAAACGAGAAAAAGGATATCATCAGGGGACCCCGACTAGGGATGATCTAGGGTCTATTATCATTATCTGTTTGGCTAGCGCCAGCAGTATTAGTGCACCAAGCACGAAAAGTACCCCAGACTCGTGCCTCATCCCTCGCAAGCCCAGCTGAGGATCTCGAGGCAGTCAGTGCTTATCGGCTGTACGAAGTAGGTCAGGAGCCAGGCACAGTTGACAGTTTCGATACTGGCGCATCCTGGCAAAAAAAACCCGAGCCGATCCTTTGCCGTTGCATCGCTCCATCGCTTCATCCTTGACCGATCTCTTGATCTTTGTGGGATTGAGAACCCAGCCTCCATCCACCCCCCTCGAGTACCTGCATGACCCCGAGGCAACGTGAGCTCCACCACGGGCGAGCCTGATTCAACGGATCCCATACTTCTCTCCGCTTCAGCTTCACCATTCCGGTCGTTATCGTAACCCGTCGTAGCTAGGGCCTCGGGGACTTGCATATACTCAGAATCGAGAAACACAGTCGACACGTCCTAAACCCACCTGTTGATATGGATACGAGCAGAGAGGCCGGTATGCATGCTTCCATAAAGAAGCGGGTGCATTACTCTCCTCCGTGGGCCGATGTTAGCATCATTGGCATCGCGGGGAGCTCTGGTTCGGGAAAGTCGACATTGTCCCATGCCATTGTGAAGCAGCTGAACCTGCCTTGGGTTGTTATCTTGTCGATGGACTCATTTTACAAGTCACTGAATGAAGAACAATCCAAGAAGGCGTTTGCGTCCGAGTACGATTTCGATTCGCCCGAGGTATCAAGTCCTCGCCCCCTTCCCCTTGCTTTTTCCCAAGCCTAGACACCTCTGGCCCGTCAAAGACTCATAGTAGCCATGTCCATAGGCACTTGATTTCGATGTCTTGGTGAAAGCGCTCCGTGATCTCAAGGCAGGGTACGTTTGAACAACCCACCATATATAGCTTCACCTTGTCCGAACAGTTGGATTTGTCTTGGCTGCAAGTGACTGCTGTCTCGCTCTCACCAATTTCCATTCTTGCTGATTACGGCCATCCATCTAGTAAGAGGGCTGAAATACCCATTTACTCATTTGCCAAACATCAACGTTTGCCGGAAACGACATCGATCTACTCGCCCCATGTCTTGGTCCTAGAGGGTATATTCGCCTTGTACGACCCTCGGGTTCTGGAGTTGCTTGATATGAGGGTATGAGAAAATGGATCATCCCTAAGCGTCTGGTTGTCTATTTCTCTAGAGCTAAACTAACTGCCTATGTAGATCTTTTGCGAGGCAGACTTGGATACTTGCCTCTCGAGACGAAGTTAGTCACTTTGTGTTCCTGTTGTAGTGAAGTTCTTTATCTGATCCTCGTTCGCTACTATAGTATTACGCGACGTAAGGGAACGAGGCAGAGACGTAGAAGGCTGCATCAAGCAGTGGTTTGCGTTTGTCAAGCCCAACTTTGAAAAGGTCTAGCCGCGATACCAGCCCTCACATCTTTGAACTATCTGTCTGACATTCCCATGCTTCTGTCAATAGTACGTTGAACCGCAGCGGAAATCAGCAGGTACGCCACGCCCTTCTTTAGAAAATGATCAGAGATGTGCCGTCCATTCTCTCACGAATACTAACGCTATGAGCTCCAAGACATTATTGTGCCGAGAGGCATCGAAAATCATGTCGCGATGAGTCCGTCTACCCCGGGGCGTTCTGTCCCGCGGCTGCTAACTGGATACTAGGCATGGTTGTGCAATACATAGAGAGAAAATTGCTTGAGAAATCGACACACCACCGTGCAGCGCTTTATGAGTTGGAAATCGGATCCAAGAGCCAGCCGCTCTCCAAGAAGGTATCCATCCTGGAGGGGACCCCGCAAGGAAGGGGCATGAACACGATTATCAGGGACATCGACACGTCGCCGGAGGATTTTATTTTCTACTTTGACAGGCTGGCATGCCTTCTGATCGAGTTGTAAGTTGGCTCTCTCTTTTTTCTACCCGGTGCTCAACAAGTGTCGAGCAAAATGGATGAAGATGAGGGCTCACTCTACATTACATGAAGGGCCCTCAACAATGTCCGATTCAAGGAGCTGGTCGTCGAGACGCCAGCGGGCTATACGTATCGTGGTCTCGAGGCCAAGGGGGAGGTGAGCGCCGTGGCCGTACTGCGCGGAGGTGCCGCATTTGAGACGGCGTTGAAGAGGGTCATCCCCGACTGCAAGATGGGCCGGATGTTGATCCAATCCAACGTGAGGACCGGTGAACCGGAGCTTCACTTTTTGAAATTACCCGAAGACATCAGCACGCACGAGAGTGTGCTGCTCCTGGACGCGCAGATGTCCAGCGGAGGGTCCGCCTTGATGGCTGTACAGGTTTTACTTGACCATGGGGTTGAGCAGGAGAAGATCGTGCTCGTCACCTATAGTGCAGGCCGAATGGGTCTTCACCGCTTGACTATGGTATTCCCGGAAATCTCGGTGGTGTTGTGTAGCGTGGTGCCGGATATCGAGGAACGGTGGGTTGAAAAACGATATTTCCGCTGCTGATCTGTGCCAGCACCCGGGAGCATTTTGCGGGCTCAGTAATATGCGGCCATGCTTCCTCGAGTCAGGTTCAGATCTTGACAGAGCGGCGACCAACTCTCTGGGTATCAACCGTCATACAGACATGGTGTCCATTCCCAGAAGATACAGCTCACTGGACCCCTAGACATTGGTCAGTTTGATAGCAGTGGAGTAGCTTAGGAAGCTCTGATGGGTACCGCGTCGCTTGAGTGGATGGGTCAATGGACGGGACGGAACCCGATCCATTGGGCTAAAGTTGGATCATGTCAACTGATATTGATTCCATCAAAGCCAATCCTCGTCTGTGCGCGAGCTGGTCAATCAGTGGGGGCGACCGACACTGTGGCTTGGGAATATGGGTCAATCGAATCATTTTTGTTCATGACTCCCTCTTTGTGTGTGTAAGGTGAAAGAGAGTAAGGGAAATCTGTGCCTAAACCTGATACAGCTTTAAAGAGATCCATCTGTGCTGTAGTGTTTGTGAGATGGATACCTATGATGCGACCCTCAAAGTTGGCCAATCTAGTTCTCCTCGACACTAATAATACAAACATCAGTTCAATACTACTCGCGAGCTTGCGAAGTAAACACACATTCGATAGATCGACAGATCGATGCCGGCTAGTGTTACGGTCGTGGGATGGTCTCGTGCCATCACCAAAGCCGTCGAAGTCTCGCCTCAGAGTCAATCGGTTAAATGGATTTATCGATTAAAATCAGGGCTTCTAGGCCCCGGAAAGCCAGCCCAGGGAAGCCAGCTACGGAAGAACTACAGATTGTAACTGCTATACTTTAAGTTTACAAGAAAATAAGAGATGGTCAATTGATGCCAAGGAATGGTCCAAGCCCGCTTCCCCAGCCGATCCCCAGAAGCTGGAGTGAGCCCCTGACCCGATGACGTCTGAAGTACACCAAGATGGACGAAGGACAAAAGAGACTGGACATTTTTGCTGGCTCAGTTTCAATGCTGGTTTATTAAGGGGGGTACTTCGTAGACATCAATGTACTCTGTTGTTACGAAGTATCTCTTAATTAATGTTGACATTGGACCTTCTGTTAAGGTACTTCAAACACGTCTCGGTGCTTGGTCCTGCCAACGTCAAAGTGTACAAGTACGGAGTACAATTGTACTTCGTACGTGCATCGATGCCATTCGGTACTTGGAAAGCGGACAGCAAGATCTACCAAGTACGAAGCAGGAGATATGTGACAACTGACAAGGGAACAGCTCATGGTTAATTGATCCATCCTTGTCGAGCTGAATGGTCTAGCTTCCTCACCTCGCAACACCTTCGGCTTAATACATCTTTGCTATCTCTCCTTCTCATCTCCACATCGCGCCGCCGTCGCTTCCGGAGTCATCTCTCGCACTCCCAACATGTCACGGCATTCGTGCCCGGCCCATTGTCCGCCATGAAGTGCTTTCCTCGATTTCTACGGACGGCCCCAGCCTATCGTCCTGTTGCGGTCCTCAAGGCGCCCAATTTCTACCGCGCTGCTAGCACCCGTCCTGTCCGGTCCACGCCCAATTCCTCTATTCTCGGTCCGCTCTACTTCACCTCCAGGCCTTCCCCAGTGCTGCGAGGTCAGAATGGCCGAAGCATCTCTTCTGAAGTTAAACCGTCCCCGAAGCGGAAGTCGCGCTTGATCACCACTCTCTACAAAACTGCGCTGTTTCTTGGAGGCTCTATTCTACTGGTTGGAGCTGGTGTCGTGGCGTTCTTTATTTACGATGCATCTACTTACAAGGAGCACTCAACAAGCCGCGAGATCAATGTGTCTCTTCTGTCGTTGAATCCGAGACGTGGCGGGCCAAAGAACCTGCCCATCGCCGATGCTTTCATCGATGACTATGATACTGAGGAGCGGAAGATGTTAGCTGGCAAGCCGCGGCTTGTCATTCTCGGCGGCGGCTGGGGAGCAGTCGCCATGCTCAAGAACCTCAACCCGGGCGACTACCACGTTACCGTTGTTTCCCCTACCAACTACTTCCTCTTCACGCCAATGCTGCCCTCTGCCACCGTCGGTACCGTCGAGCTTAGGTCCCTTGTCGAGCCGATCCGTCGCATTCTTAATCGTGTCTCTGGCCATTTCATTCGAGCAAGGGCTGAAGACGTTGACTTCCAGAACAAGCTCGTTGAGGTTTCCCATGTGGATGAAGATGGGTTCGAGAGTAGGTTTTACGTCCCATACGATAAGCTTGTTATTGCTGTTGGGTGCCACTCCAACCCCCACGGCGTGCGCGGTCTTCAACACGCCTTCTTCCTGAAGAATGTCCGTGATGCGAGAAAGATCCGCAACCAGATCTTACACAATTTCGAAATCGCCTGTCTACCCACCACGTCTGAAGAAGAGCGCAAGCGTCTCCTCTCCTTCGTCATCTGCGGCGGCGGTCCTACCGGTGTCGAGTTTGCTGCCGAGCTCTATGATCTACTGAACGAGGACTTGACACAGCACTTCCCGAAGCTACTCCGCAACCAGATTTCGGTACACTTGATCCAGAGCAGGGGCCATATCCTGAACACCTACGACGAGCAGGTATCCAAATATGCCGAGGAGCGCTTTGCCCGAGAGCAGGTTAATGTCATGACCAACGCCAGGGTGAAGGAGGTTCAAGCGGACAAGATCATCTTCACCCAGCTTGCCGACGACGGTAGTGTGGTCACCAAGGAGATTCCCACTGCATTCTGCCTCTGGTCTACTGGTGTTTCGCAAAGGGACTTCAGTAAACGGCTTGTCGCTAAGCTTGCTCCGGACCAGTCCAACCTGAAAGCCCTCGAGACCGACACTCATCTCCGTCTGCTTGGGGCCCCGCTCGGCGATGTGTACGCCATTGGTGACTGCGCCACCGTGCAAAACAACGTTGCAGACCATGTCGTCTCATTCTTGCGAACGTTGTCGTGGAAGCACGGTAAGAATCCCGAGAAGCTTCAGATTCGCTTCGAGGACTGGAAAGCCGTTGCCGCCGAGGTGAAGAAACAGTTCCCCCAGGCTATTGCTCACCTCAAACGCCTCGATAAGCTATTCGAAGAGTTTGACAAGGACCAATCGGGGACTCTCGACTTTGGCGAGCTTCGCGAGCTTCTCAAGCAAATCGATTCCAGGCTCACTTCCCTGCCAGCAACCGCCCAGCGTGCCCATCAGCAAGGCCAGTACCTAGCCTTTAAATTCAACCGCATGGCCAAGGCTACGGCGGGTCTAAAGGGTGACCATACCGGCCATGGAGACCTCGACTCGGCTGTGTACAAGGCCTTCAAGTATCATCACCTTGGTAGTCTCGCCTACATCGGAAACTCGGCCGTCTTTGACTTGGGCGAGGGCTGGAACCTTGCGGGCGGCCTTTGGGCAGTGTATGCTTGGAGGTCCGTCTACTTCGCCCAGAGCGTTAGCATACGGACTCGAATCCTTATGGCTATGGATTGGCTAAAGCGAGGCTTGTTTGGTAGAGGTGTGTATTTCCTATATTCAAATGTATCATCTTTTTTGTCGACTAGCATTCGCTAACTCATACGATGCAGATCTGGTGAATTATTAAGACCTTGTCTGAGTAGGGTGCAGACTTTCCTTTGTCGTTGTTACTAGTTTATGCTACCAAGTCGCAGGTCCTCGCCCGGCGGGTGTCGACGACTTGGATGATTGGCAAATGAGCACAGCCTGGAAATGCAAACCGATTCTGCCTAGGCTGTCACAACAGCTACTGGAAGACGTCCATGAGTATAGTCGATATATGCAGTGTCGAGTTATCAATGGATGATGTTGCATTATTGGGAGTGTCACAGCGTCCAGCGCGATCAAATTGTTCATATGAGAAAGGGCGGAAACGTCAAGTTCTTCCTTCTAATTAACCATAATTTCGTGTCTCATAATCCGTTCTGTCCTCCATTCACTTGTCTCATTTCTTGTGAAACCCACTTTCCCTCTACCAACCCCAAGTCTTGGCAGACGCAGTGAAGACTGGCGGCGTCCACTGGATCCGCGAAGGATCGATAAACCTCCGCCGTTTCGACTTCTGCTTTTCTCTCTGCTCGATAAGCTTGTCGGGCAGCACGATTTTGTGCTGTCCCCGATGATAGACGAGAAGCCTAAGGAACTGGAGGGTATGCTCCACATCCTTGATGGTCATCGCGAGGGAATTGGAAATCTGTTCCATCGTGCACCCTTCCCCATGTTCATTGATCTCCAATAGCATCTCGACAATATTTTCGCTCCAATATTGTCGGTAACTTAGCAGACCCAAATCTGACAAGGGTTTCTCGGGGGACCCCAGTTTTCCTTCAATCTTCGACAATTCGTATGAGAACTGGATTAGAAGACGACCGTAGCCCTTCCTTTGATATTGGGGGAGGGTAAGAATACAGGCTACGTTGTAGCCTTCGGCACTCTCCTTTTCTTTGGAAAAGTACCCCACGACATGGTGACCTTTATCATCGACGCGAGTCATCACGTAGAAGAGAAAGGGATCCACGTCGTAGTAGAGTGTTTTGTGATCGAGAAACATCTTTGACAGGAGACACAGATTTCGACACCATGTACGCTGCCTTCGACCGTCAATCTCGAAGAAGGATACGTATTCATCCCGGTAAATCTCATTTCCAGGTGGGTGTTGTAATGAACATTTCTGACGGTGTCGCGCGAAAGCCTTAAGGTCGCCGCGATAGCAGAGACAGAATTCACAGATGTACACCATATCACACTCATTAAGAGCTTCTGGATACGGTGAAAAGTACCAAGGGATGAGATCCCACTCACCAAATTGAACCTTGTTGATATTTCGTATTCGGGCAATCTCCGTTGGGTTTTGAGTCATCGATCCAGATGTGCGTAGCTTCTCAACCTCTTCTTCGCGGTTGAAATTGTTTGTTCCGGTCATCTCAACATCCCCATCAGGGCCAGCTGAGGGTATTCCGTTCCGGGGTGTGCCGACTTGTGAGACATCCTGTCCCTCGCCATTTACCGCACTCGGGGTCTGATCCTGCGATTCGGCCCAGTCTACAAGATCGCACGATGATTAGTTCCCAGCTCTCAGGCCCACTGGCTTCGGCGCGCCCCGTGTTGAAGAGAGGCAACTCACCTGACCAAGGACGCGGCGTGGCGGCTTCGGAAGTCACAGATTGTTCGCGCTTCGAAGGTCTTTTCTGGCCTTTCTTGGGCACCGTCTTCTTTGCGGGTTGTGATGACCCCTTCTTCCCTTTCCCTTCTTTGGGCTTGTCCTTCTCTGGATTTGGCCACTCGATTTCCTTTGTGAAGTCTATCCTCGAAACAGGAACCCACTCATCCAGTCGTTTATTGAAATTGTCGAAGTTACAGTAAAACTGCCGTCCGCTCTTGGTATCTCGTATACTAAGAATTTCGGCGCGCCGAGGTTGTCCCTCCTATGCATGTATTCATTCCGGTTAGAAAAGACAACGAACTTTCAACGGCAGAGAACTCGCGCATTCTAACCTTCTCGACCATTGCGATGCATCCTACTCTGGGACACACTGTTAGCGAACCTGCTACGGCCTTGCGCGGCATCGGGCGGGAAGGGACAAACCTGACTGTGTCGGGTGTGGCGATGGCTTTTTGGCGGGGTACATCTGAGCCCACAACCGGGCCATCTTTTGGTGGAGGGCTCATTTTTGCGTTCAAGCTGGTTCGGCCGGGTTCCAATGACTCGATAGGGGTGATAGGTTCGATGAAATCCGATGCCTTTGATGGATGGCGATGGACGGCGATAAGTGATCGGAAGCAGATTCTTGAATTTGGGAGGAAGGAAAAAAGGTCGTCGTTCGCATCGTTGCGACGGCAGAATCAAGTGCCTGCTTATCTTATCAGGCGGTGAGAGAAATGCGTCTAAACGGGTATCGTATCGGGTATTTGACATTCGCCTACCGAGGGATAGGATTCAGAGACCCGACCTCCCACCAAACATTCATTTTGTTTCCCCACTATGACCGAGCTGCCTACACAACCACATGGCAACCTTTTTCATGGCAATAAAAGGAGTCTCCACCCTTTGAAATATCTGCACCTTGCATTCCTCCCTTCTTCTTCCCCCAAGATCTAAGGTGGTTATCCGCCAGAAACTTCCCATTAACGACCATGTCTTCTGCGACGACAACGCCGATAAACCATTTGTTTTCCGGACGTTCTGATCATGCGCTACCTTATAATCGGTGAGTCTACATTCCATGGATCAGCTCCCTCGTCTGCGGGTTTGAGTGTCCATCCATCACCCCTCGATACCTGATGAACAAATCAACAATGGGAATCTCTCCTAGCATTTCTCATGCGGAAATCCTTTGATCAATCTTCTTCTTTTCTGATGTTCTTCACTGCCACTCCCTGACTGTCATGCCTCCGCACCTATCGACGTTTCTAACAGGCTTGGCCAATTAGCGATGTTAATAGTGAGATGAATGCCCTCATTCTCGACTACTTGACGCTGTCCGGCTATTCCCGGGCGGCGGCCAACTTCTCGCGTGAGGCAAACCTCGATCCTCACCAAGACAACCAGTCTATCCTCACCCGGCAAAAGATCCAGAACGCCATTCACCGAGGCCATGTCCATGAGGCAATCGAGGCCTTGAACGATCTCGACCCAGAGGTAAATATATCTCCTAGTGTGCCCTCTTCCAGTTTGCTTGAAAAAAAAAATCTCCCAACACTTTCCATGATTACAATCAGTTGTACATGCACCACTCTGAAGCATCAGGCTGTGCTGAGAACCAACCACCATTTTTTATGACACATGTTGCTCTATCCCTATCGATTTATCGTTGATCTCGGCGTTGCTTGAACTTGTCTAACGCTCTTGTCAGATCCTAGATGGCGACCCTGTCCTTCATTTCTCCCTACTGCGACTCCAGCTTGTTGAACTCATCCGGCAGTGCACTACGAGCCCGGACGGTGATATAACGCCTGCCCTGCATTTCGCACAGACACATCTGGCTCCCAGGGCGCCCACAAGTCCCCAGTTTCTAGAGGATCTCGAGAATACAATGGCGTTGATCGTGTTTCCTCATGACAAACTCGGCCCGGATCTGGAGCCTCTCCTCCATCCCAGCCTCCGGAGAGAAGTTGCGGATAATGTCAACAAAGCACTTCTCCAGAGACAGGCAGATCGCCGAGAAGCTGCCATTAGAATGCTCATTCACACGAGAGCTTGGGCTGGCAAGACCGCCCAAGACTCGGGGAAAAGCCATTCCGAACAAATGGGACTTGACCTGAGCTTGGACCTGCTAGGACAGCGCTCAAGGGCATCTGAGAATGGTAGTGAAGAAATGAACACCTCGCTATAACCAAACCCTACTCGGGGAGGGTTTAGCTCTGTAGGAGGATACCCGGAAATTGGGATAATCCTCGATGTAATCACGATGTATGATTGTTACGAATATTGGGCACGGGAACGGGCACTTTTACGGAGTCTAGGTTTGGGGAGGGGCAGGGTTGTTTAGGATTTGCATGCGTTATTAAACGGATTGGTTCCGAAACATCATTGAAAGAAGAACACTAATTGTCCTCGCTGGCGATGGGAATTCGCGTCTGTCACCATTATTAGCGTAGGTGATGGTTAGATGACTTCATCAGCTTGATGTTCTAATATAATTTCTTTTTGAAGAATTGTTCCAAAAAAAAAATGCGCCGTGTCCCTGGTGAGTATACAAATAAGATTCTCTTATGCGAAGGTCTGACTCTGTTTGCAAGATCTTCGAACTAATGTGCCCATCATGAACCAGGGAGGGCCACCGAATCTCAGGGGCAAGTGAGTGTCGTTTCTCCAATTATATGGAGACGGATATGTATATTGTCAGGTCCCCGTCTTATTTCGTGCGGGCCATCTTGAGCTTTCCTGCCGAGTAGGTGAAGTTGTTGGCGTATGACTTTGGCTTGAAGGCACGGGTGTTCGGCTCCTGTACATAATATTCGTAGCCTTGCTTCTCAGCGAACCGGATCGCATCCTCCTTGGATTCGAAAAAGATCCTGGTTCCCTGCATCATATCGCCCGACGACTGCCATCCCATAAGAGGGTTTTCCCATCGGTGGCCCTTGGGGAGAATATCCCAATCCATTCGCCAGTGGTGGCCTTTCCAGTTGCCGGATTGAGTAGCGGGCTTAGTTTCCTTATAGATTCTGAGGTGGACAGGCTTCAGTTAGCACAATGGGCAAGGAGAAGTTATGGGATCAATGCAAGAACGCGCACCTCACCTGCCTGGCCTGCAACTCGATCGGAGCTCCAGAGACCACGGCAGCGGGGATGATGTCGCCCTCCTCGGTTCCATCCTGAACTCGCTTCGGCACGGGAGTGAAGGTCCTAGAAAAAAATGTCAGGACCGCTCGGAAAATCACGCGAATATACAATCGGGTATGAAGCCATACGATGTCGCCTTGTCAGCCTCAATGCTATAGTCGGGTTGGTTTTGGCGGAGGCCAGGAGCTGCGGGCTGCTCTGTTGGAGAGAGGGAACTTTGGAATCGTCGGTTGGCCACAGCGGGTCGGAGGATGGCGGTCCTTCGAAGGACGCCAGCAGAAATTGCCGTCCTCAACGTTGCCATTGTTGTCGATATAATTGCTGTCGACAAAAATAAAGATTCGTGTTGGACGTCGACACCTGCGCTCTTTGAACAGGCGATATTATGGCAAAGGACTTCTTTCCGAGGGTGAGTTGGTGTTGATGATTGGCGCATTCTGATTGGCTGTCCCGCAAAAACGTTGTGCCGAAAACTGCGTGGTTTTGCAGGGAACTTCGGCAGACCAATTCATCACGCTTCCACTCCTCCTTGCACGCAAATCATTCTCAAATTCGATACTGCCGCATCTCGTCCCCGGCCTCTCTTCTCGACCTGAACACACCGGCGTACGGAAGTCAATTGAGCAGTACCGCGAAAATGAGCTACGTACCCAAGCGAGCGTTGTCCACGCTCATCCCCCCCAAGGTAGGCTTTTCCTCGGTTAGCGCCTGTGCTGTGACGAAGCCATGTCCATACAACCAGGCACATCAATCGCTAACAATTTCTCTAGGTTGCGTCTCCTAAGGTATTCCTTCCCTTGAATTTTTTTTTAACCGAACATTCCCTCGAGCCTCCCGTTCGCAAGCGACTCCGAAATGGGACATCGGCTTTTTCTACTTCCGATCGATCACCCTGCTGAACTATATCATTCGGCTCGTGGCTGACGTTTCGCGCGGGACTGGATGCTAACCGCTATTCAATACAGGCCATTGGAGCCAACCCCGATGCCGTCCGAATGCAGAGGGTCGTAAACTTCTACGAGAAGCTCCCCCGAGGTGCTGCTCCTGAAGTCAAGGCTACCGGTCTCCTCGGCCGATACCAGGCCAAGCACTTCGGAAAGACCCCTACCGCCAAGCGTACGAGCCAGAACATCCCACATCTTCAAATTCTACAGGACCATCCTTCTAATTCATCTTGACCATCTAGCCATTATCCACGTCGTCGTCTTCCTTGTTGCGATTGGTTATGCCCAGAACTACTACTACCATCTTCGTGAGTACTGAGGCGACGGACTTGTCGATAGCACCCTACTAACTACTTTTCATAGGCCACCATAAGAACAACGCCCACTAAGCCCGCATTGTTCGGATAAGGGTGCCCATGCCATCAAGTTGGAGATGTATAAAAGACGCGGGACCGGCTGCTAGGTAGCACCAGAGCCCCACCAACGCCCTGTTTCAGCGGTGTCTAGATATATGACTATAGAAATGTCTTCTCTGTATTAAACTCTCCAGGTGCATATTGCATATCTAGTCTCTAGAAGTGAGACGTGTGTGTGTGTGTATACCTCGGCAGTGTGTGATGGATTGTAACTCAGGTCTCCTTGTTTCACCAAGCCCAATGGGAAATCCGCCTAGAGCTGAATTACCCTTGCAGTATCCGGTATTCACCCAATTGCCTGACTAATTTCTCGTCTTTCTCAATGTAACGACTAGATCAATCGATGCTGTGTTGTCAGACAAAGAGCCAGTGGCATATCCCACAAAGAGCCAGGAAGAGAAAGGCCGGCTTATATTCGGCTAAACATGTCTCTTTCGCAAATATGAACTGGCGCTAATCCACTTTGGGAAGGACTACAAGCTGCTGTTCGAAACCAACTCCCCAAAACTAAACGCATCCCTCGTTTGTACACTACTCAGATATACGTAGTATTGGAAGACTTTCGACCTCAGCCTTCTTTTCCTACTTACCCGCACCTTAATCATCAACCATCAGCGCTCGGCTGTTGCGCCCTTACGCCTAACTTTATTTCGCCATCGAGGCACCGATATCTCTGACACAACAGCTACCACGCGCATCATCCCGCCGATAAATCCCATTTTACCAATCCATCCCGCATAGCGTTCCTCCCATCTGCCGTCACCTCGAGGAGCCCTCCCGAGCGACTCGAGACTCCAAACCCGTTCAAAACGGCGCGTGTCGACGACGTATGATGGCCACTGAAGCCACTCTTGAGAAGCCCGCCGATGCTCCTGCCTCGACCGATTCTCAACCCGTAAGTCACACTGTCCATAAGGCATCGCTATCCTCTGTGTGGCGCCTGCTTCCGCAGCTTTGGTCACTAGGCCATCGCAGCTTCCTTCCCATGTCCCCTTTAGGCTCATCGCTAACTGACTAGATTGACTCTCTTCAGACTCCTGACTTTGAAACCACCAGCCAAGATGGTGTCCAGAAGCCATCTTTAAACGGCGGCCGCTCCAGCGACGACATAGAGAATAAACGCATCACCTCCGTCGAAGACCAGAGTCATTCCACGGACGTTAGCGTGAGTGGGGGATCAGACACAGAGGCATATAGAGCGGACTCGTCGAAGCCTCTGAATGACGACAAAGGCCATGAAAGGACGTCATCTGCTATTAAGAAACCGGCTACCTTCAAGGCGGTTTCTGTCAACAAGACCTTCCTAGCGTCCAAGGCTGGAGGTGGCACAGCCGCTGCTAAATCTGGCGACAAGAGTTCAGCAGCGCCGGGCATGTCAAGCTCGCCACTGAACTCTTCCGGTTTCTTGTCCAACCGCCCACGGCTCATCGCCAAAACTGGCAGCGGAAGCAGGGACTCGGCTCCACGATTCGCGGCAAACGGCAAGCCCGCAGCAGCACCAGACCCAACTAGCGTCTGGAACAAAAATCGACGTAAGCCCCGTCATCTACTAAAAAATACGTGTGCTTAGTGTTGTTTCCTTTTTACTGACAGTTAACCGTGACAGCAACGCCTACACCCGAACCAAAAAAGATGTCGGACGAAGAACTGAAAAAGTACGGTATCCACATGGCAACTCGACTGCATTCAGAGGACATGAAGGGCCAGTCAAATTGGGCCGATATCGACGACGACGATGACGACTGGGCACCAGAGACTATCACTTGGACGGACGGCACAAAGATAACTCTACCCCCTCCCGATGAGGCACAAAACAGCCCTGTGGGACCCACCCAGGCTGCCGGGACTGCGATTGGAAAAGACAAGTCAGCGAGTGACAAGGCGAGATCAGCGACGCCGTCGAGGACTGCTTCGCCTTCTGTTAGATCGGGTGGTCTGCCATCCGGCAAAGGCTTAATCTTGAAAGCGGGATCTACAGAGAAGGTCACTTTAGTCACCAAGCCTTCTGCCCCCCCACCCCCAGCCAAGTCTCCGTGGGCGCCTCTGCCACCTATTCAGAAAGCCTCTCCGGTGGCCGTAGATTCACTTCCTCTGCATACGAGTCCTCGCCCTCCGTTTAGGGAGCCTCACATCCATAAGCCGTTCCAGCACCCAGCAGCAAGGGAAATCGCTGCAGACGACTTCAGTCGGTCATCTTGGCGAGAAGGCCCCAACATATCAAGCAGGGAACTCTACAACTCCCAGTCCGGGCGCTACGAGCCAGTGCAGGATCGCCGAGGCTCGTTTAGAGGAGACGTATATAGTCGACCGGCCCTTCTACAACGCCCTCACCCCCACCACCATGATTCCACCGAACCATCCCCCACCTTTCAAGCCTCCCGGCCAGTACAAGATGGTCCATTTGGCAGACGCCGTGGCTCTTCCAACGTTAGTGGTGGCAGTGGACTTCTACAGAGGGTAGGGAAGGGTTACGACGCTAGCTCCATGCCGCCGCCAGATGTTTTGAATACCCGAAGAGGGTCTTTTGCCGCCTCTACCGATAGTCACATTTCACCGAGGAACTTCTCGCCGTCCGGTCAAGCCGGAGCAAGGCTTCAGTCGAGCCATGCCTGGCCGTCTAGGACTTCCCCTGCTGCAGCCTATGCTACCCCGCATTATTCCCACGCCCATTCGGAAAAGCCACCTACTCCTCAGGGCGGACCCGGGTCTAATGTCGCCTTACAATCTGAAGAGGACACAGTGGAGTTCCAGAAACGGTTGATGCGGGAAAGGCGCGAGGAAGCAATCAGACGCAGGTTGGAAGAAGAGGCACGGGAAGAGGCCGCAAAGGCTGAACGTATTCGCCTGAAACTCGAGGCTATGGGTCCCCCCCCAGAGAGGAAGAGTGCCAAAAAGGAGCCCACCAATGCAGACAACGCGGACGCCGCCGCCACCACCCCATCCCTCGCCCATAGCACCGTTGCCGTTCCTGGCCAGGCGGCTGCCACTACCGCGAATGATCAGAATGTCGCCTCTCAAGAAGACCAAGGTACTTCCAAACCGGGAACCGTTTCCGCGACAACGACTTTGTCGACTGGTCTTCAGAGCGAGCCATCTGGAGATTCCCAGCCACAGTCAAAGCAAACTAGACCGCAAGACATGGGGCAGCCTCAAATCTGGCATGCTCCAGCACAGTCGTCGTCCGGTCGCTTGACTTCGTGGCCGTCCAGTAGCCAACAACCATCACGCAATGTCTGGGGCTCTCCAAACAATGACCGCGGCTTAGGGAATGGTACTTTCAATCCAGATTTAGGGCGCGTACCAGAATCCCGTGCAACCCAACTCCCCCAACACCCAGCGAAAGAGCCGGCTCCGATTGGACCTCCCAGCGCGAGAGCACTCAACCAACAGCCACCGACGCAAGCTTACCCGGCAGCTCGCTTGGACCGATATGGTGCACCTGAACCGCGCCAATACAGCGAGAAACAGAACCAGTGGGTCGCATCGGTCCTCCAGACCGACACCTCCCTACGGGAACAGCGGGCAAGGGAGCGAGCCGATTTTGACCAGCGTCTTGCTGATCAGGGCTTGACGTACGACGACGCTCAGCCCACCATTAAGCAAACCTGGCGCCCGGATTCAGGCCCATCCCGACCTGATCAGGTCTCTCGTGCAGCGGCCACTTCCTGGGGACGCGCCCTAGATGAAGGCAGCAAGCATAGTACTTCGATATCTTCAGACTCACACGCTCCCAACGGTGTGATCAGCGGTTCCGGGGCAGCCGCTATTCTCACTTCAAGCGCTTCGTCCGCTACATCTGCGCAGCCACGCGCCTCAAGGTTCTTCCCACCCAAGGAAAGGGACACACGAGCCAGCACACACACCAATTCGGAATCCGAACGACCAAAATCTCCATCCCCTCCACCCCCTACAATGGACGGTCATCCTGCCTACGATGGCGACGCATCTCACCCCCATGTATCCTTGCCCCCGCCTCAACCCATTGTTAAACTTCCACCTGCTCCCCCAACGTCGGCATCTAGTCAAGCTCCAAAGGCAGATTCGACCTGGCTCAACCCCACCCATCACAGGCCTCTTCACAGCTCCTCGACGAGTGGCTCAACTGCGGGCCACCATTCCTCTTTAACCATCCATAGCCCACCTCAGTCTCAGCAAGAATGGCAGGAGAAAATATACGAGTTAACCGGGCGCAGGGCCGCACCACCAAAGTCGCCGGCAGTTGAATCCGCAAGCCGAACCATGCTCGACCACTCATCCCAGCACAACCCCGCCACCGTTTCACTTCCCAGCCACGCCGCAGTGAAGGAAATGGACAAGGGCGGTGTGACAAGCAAACCCATGGCTGAAGAGTGTTTTGAGGAACAGGAAATGGGCTCGTTACCCCTGATTCGAATCCCGCATAAAGCACCAGATGCAGCCTGGCAGCCGGCCGTAGCCGCGAACAAGCCTCTTCCGAGGACTTTCATGGTGGTCGCAAACACGGCAAAGCACCTTGATCTCTTTGATCACTCGGTAGTCCGCATCTCCTTCCCAGGCATGCCTATGGAAGCCAGGACAGTTCCCTTCCACTCCAGTAATAGAGGAAGCAGTCGAGGCACAGGGCATGGCCGATCTAGTGGACGCAATCGTGCCTCGGGCTCAAATTATCGAGGCGGCAGCGGCGGGAAAAGGGATGCCTCCAGTGGATTTACCAACGAGTCGACGAGCAGCGCCCAAGGCCCAACCTCATCCTTAGGATCCAGGGGCCGTGGAAGCTATCGTACTAGATCGGGAGAGACGTGGTCGCGGCGGCCCACTCACTCGGCAAACAACTAATCGGACGACCTTCAGCTATCTTAACAAGAAGACGCAATCGGAGGTCACCGCCATGCCCTTATCCTGAAGCTTGAATGTGCTCTAGTGGACATCCCCAGTATTCATCAACCTCGTTCAAGTCACGCGCCATTAGAGAACTGGGGTTTTCGCCATGGTTTTTGACACCGTCTTTGTCAGTTCCTTGGCCTTCCCGCTCTAGACCTCGTGGTCAACTTGATGGTTTTGCCGAGCCCTACGGACTAGGCCGGTAAAGCTTTCCCTGCCTCTGATCTTGTCGAACGATCACGGCAGTGTGTACAATTTCAGTCCTATTAGTCCCCTTACTTTCGTCTGACTTATTCTTCTTCGCGCGACTACCCTGCCAACCTGGTCTATTCCAGCCATGACACACGGAATATGAAGACTCGGCACAAATCTCGGGAGGCAGCAACAACGTCTGGCGAAGGATACCCATCATCCGGGGCGAAGTATCCAGCCCCTCGGTTCTGTTTCTATCTCTTCTTCTCTCTGCGTTTCCTTTTCCCTTTTCTTATCTCTCTCTCTGTCTTTCGCCTTGTCCTCGGTCCTCTGGCCATCAGGCTTCGCCTACTCGCCTCCAGCCCCAGCCCTTCCTACATGATCATCTACTCTCTCCCTCGGTCCATCCAGTGTTAGAAGGAAACTTTTAGTATTGGCTGAATGAATGGTCATGATGCATATGGATTAAAAACGGGAGGAATTAGTGTTAGTGATTTTCGGGATTGGGACTAATCTTGTGGTGCACAAGGCGTGAAAGGAGCACTACAGTTCTCTCTTATATCTACCTTGTTGTTGGGGAGTGGGTGCCCCTGGAAAATCCATACTTCTGCCGGGCAGCAGGTGCCAGAGGTGTACCATTGCCGTGATGGCGGAGTCTGTCATAGCTGAGGAGAACGAAGCGGCGAAGCTGATACCTACAAAATACATGAGAACTATGATCTGAGCTTGTTTTTGAAATTGGTTTGTTTCTATTCAATGCCTGGAATATGTCTATAGTTTCACGCCTAAAGGCTTGATGAAACTCCAACATTGGTAGATTTTCAAACACTTAGAGAAGCCGATAATTAAAGTCATGCATTCATCTCTGCATACGATTTACCAGGGCAGTGCAGACAGATTCGTAGACGCCAAACACCTCGAATACCCCCTTGTTCGCCCCTTTAAGACGAGATATAAACTCGTAAATTAACCATCCCAGCCCCTCTGCCCGTAACCATGTCATCCATCTATACTCAATACTCCTCTAAAGCGCAGTTGGGGTGCAGCACATAAACAACCTTGGCAGCTTGGGATGGGGCATCCTCGTCTGCCAAATCTTCGCGAATGGCCATGAGAATGTTATCCTAGAGTTGACATCCACAGTTAGCGACGAGGCTGAACACCGAGGGCGGGGGATCCGAAAGAGTAAATAATATTAGCCAAATCTTACCTTGACCATCTTCTTCAATACCATCTTGGCCAGGGCCATCTCCTGATTGTAAGCCTCCTCACCATCGAGCTCCTCCTCCTTCTGCTCAAGATACCACTGCACGAGTTGGTCACCCTCGACACCCTCGCCTGAGCCTGTCTCATCCTCGTTCACACGCTGGACGAACAGATTAACCATGCTGATATACTTGTCATACGTGATGGTCTGCTTCGCGCGTGCCGGTGCAGGGGTCTGGCTGGGGCGCGGTGTGGCTTGCGGTCGCTGTCCCTCCATATCCGAGTCAGAGTCCACGTCGGAACTGGCACCGCTAGGTTCGACAGGCGAACCTCCCTCAGAGCGGCCGGTAGCTTTATCAGCGGCGCGACGGAGAGTCTCTCCGTCCTCTTCCTCATCTGGTTCATCCATCTCCACGTCGTCATGCTCGACTGAGATGATACTCTGCCGAAGGAGGTTGGACGCCTCGATCACCATGGTTGCGCTGATCTCCTCCACACAGTTGACTTTGGCGATCGCCTCGGATAGACGAATCATGCTCTCGAGCTGACGGACAGTAATTCGATATGAGTTCCTTCCAATACCACCCTGCGCATCATCTGCTCTGAGTTCCTTATATTTCTGGACTAGGACTTCTTTGGCCTCGTCCGTAAACTCGGGACGGAAGGTCCGCGCAAAGCGTATGTATCGCTGCAACTGCTCCGTGCTAAACTCCGGTTCGATGGCGTCGTCGCGCAATTGGTGGATGCTAACAATGTGGTCGGCTAGCCTCCTGTCAATCTGCTCATTACACTCGTCAAGAATGACGAAGAAGAGGTCGAAGCGAGACATGATCGGAGCGCTCATGTTAATGTTAGATCGTAGGTTGGTCTTGCGGTTGTACCGCCCTCCAACCGGGTTTGCGGCGGCAAGAATGCTAGTCCTCGCGTTGAGTGTTGCCTGGATACCAGCTTTCGCGATCGAGATGGTTTGCTGCTCCATAGCTTCATGGATAGCGACTTGGTCTGCAATGTCCATCTTGTCGAATTCATCAATCGCGCAGATGCCATTATCGGCAAGCATGAGTGCACCAGCCTCTATCGTGAACTCGCCGGTTTCTTCGTCTTTGACGACCGCCGCCGTAAGACCAGCTGCCGAGGAGGCTTTACCACTGGTATAAACGGCTCGCGAGGCAAAGGAGCAGACATACTTTAGAAACTGAGACTTTGAGGTTGAGGGGTCGCCTACAATGCAGATGTTTATGTCGCCTCGGAGTTGCATGCCTTCTGGCGTTGACTTGTGAACGCCCGACATCAACTGGAGTAGTATGCCCTTCTTCACGATCTCATGGCCATAAACCATCGGCGCAAGGGAGTGAACCAAGCGGGAGTAAATGTGGTCGCTGTGGACCATTTGCCGCAATTCCTCGATCTCGGAAGGGTTCATGGAAGCAAGAACAGCTGCCTGGGCTTCCTCGACAGACTCAGCCTCGTTCGACGAACCTTGGGTCAAGGCACTAATAACGTCGGCTACGGACCCCTTGCCGGCTGCTGCGGTGGCGTTTCCAATATCCGGGGTAACCATACAGGCCAGGAAAGCGAGGCGGTAGGTAAGATCTCGCACACCAAGAGTCTTCAAGCCCGTAACACCATTACCGCCAGCATCGTTTCCACGCATTGCACTCTTGTCATCGCGGATTGCCGTTGGTCTAACACCCGGAAGACCGAGTTGGCTAACGTCGGGGACAACGATTAATGCTCCTGTGAAAACGCACTTCTCCCCAGCCTTGGCTCGGTCGACCATCTCCCCGCGAAGGATCACATCCATTGTGCGAGGCATGCTACCGGTGGGGATTTCTGAACTGTTCTCTTGAATGCGCACTTTTTGCCAATCAACGAAGGTACTGTGGCGAATATCAAGCTGCCAGGCTTGCCGATTCAAACATATCTGATTAGGACATTGAGTTGGCTCGGTGTACCGGAATGTCTGCTCTACATTGGGTACAACGGTACGACAAGCTTCACAGACAAAAGTGGCCAACGACAGTTCAGGTCGGACTTCGGACGTCCTCGTTACTGTGCCCGATATAGAAAGAAGCATACCGATATTTTTCGCTCTCAGACTGCGGATTCTCGACACCAGGGGAAGATTATAAAACGCAATGGAGAAGAGCTTGTCGGTTTGTTGGTTGCTCGTCCGGTTCCCCAAGTCCGACTGGCTCGCCGACCCCGCATTGCTCACAGCAGAGCTTGCAAGGTTGCTCGACGTGGTAGGTTGCCGGTGCTCTCTGAAATACTGGGGTTCGTGTTTGGCGATCATATTGTGTAGGCCGGCGGTCAGGAAAGGTAAGAATCGGTAGTATTGATTCATTATACCATCAGCGAGGCCGCCATTCTGATACGCAAGCAGATGCCTAAAATCAACGTAGAAGGTTGACAATTGGTAGGCTCGCATGTTATTGATCTGGGCGACATAGTACTTGTCTGTCGTGACGGCGCTGGAAACTGGCGCTGCGGACGAGGTTGGATCTTCAACAAATCTACGAAAATATGGGTTAGTCGAGGATTTTCGTTAACCATAAAACAAAACAAAAAAAATCGGCTGCGAATGAGATGCCATACTTTTCAATGAAATCCTCAAAACTCTCTTGCACAGTCAAGCCCAGCTTATCTTCGACTCGTGGGATATCTGCCGCTCCGGCGCGACGGGACTTATGGGGTATTTGGTCATCGCCGAAACCATCGCCTTCATCGTCGCTCGGGGCTCCGATATTGGACTCGGACGGAGGGGCTCTTGGCCGCGCCCCTGAGGAGCTGGGAAAAGCCGGTCGCCTGGCTGTTCCTACCCTTGACAGGGTATCCGACATCATGTAGCCAGCATCGCTGGATGGCGCCATGTTCGCACTAATCCGAGGACAAACAATGACGAAGCAGTGAAGGGACAACTTCTGTGAACGAAAATGGGGGAAAAGAGCACTGAGAAACGAAGCTTTGCTGAGGGGTCTGTCTGGAGAGGGGAGAGATCGAGAAGGGTTAAATTGATTTTCGCGTCCCACGCGCGTCAAAGCGCGTTGCCCTGAGCCAAAGACTTGGGTAGCGCCGAGCATAAAGGTACGTACCGATTGTATCGAATTTGCTTCTCCATCCAATTGAGTGTAGAGTTCAGACAGGCACTTGCGGAGTACTTCATAAGTCAATCGCTCGATTTCGTAATAAATCATAATATTATCTACATTCATGCTTCGTCATCCAAAGAGGCGCCTTTCATTCCACCCAAGCTCCTTGTCTCTATCAAGATATTCGCACAATAACCATACATCCGCCCCATGCCCAGACTATTTTCCTGAAAATGCATGAATCTATTCAAGTTAGCATTAGTCGGGAAAAGCCGACGTAAAAATAATGATCCGTTCCTCACCTTCTGAGAAGCCTGTATAAGCTCGTCTACCGACCTGACGTATGGATCTGATGATGCATCAACATTTGACTCTTGCCTCCAGACAATAAAGTCTTGGAATTCTCCGAGAGTCTGCAACTTTTCCCCCTCGCCCGGGCTTCTTTCCTCGAGTTCATTTACAGGGCGCCCGTCCTCCGTAGTTCCGTTTGTTAACTGGTCATTTTGTTTTTGCACGATGAGTCCACGATGGTCCTTCGGTAGTGGGATTGCCTGGCCGTGAAGCTCCCGGCCTCGAAAATAGGCAGTTTGCACTCCGTCTAGTATCGTGAAAGTCAGGCTTTTTACGACAGCAAAACAAGAACTGGGTTACCATTGGCGTAACAGGATGCTGGACTGAATAATACCTTTTGCGGTAGTAGAATTTGAAGTCATCCAGTGGGACTGGTTCGCAGACACGGGGCCGTCGTGGTGCACTTTGCAGGGTAATAAGTTTGCAGCGACTGACGTCTGAGGCTGGCTATCCAGGATGAAGTGTTTCGGTTGCGCCATTTCGTCTGAAGCACGAATCCGAATTCAACGAATTCAAGTGGGAAAAAGGTGAAACCGCTTACTTTCTAAAGAGAAAGGACAGAATCAAAGGGCTAAGAAAAGAAGGAAAGAGAAGAGACGAACTCGTACTTGTCCAGCAATACTTCTCATACTCTAGAAATCCCATCAGATCAATTGATCTCTAAACGCGTCGCGTCCCAGGGAAGTGAAAAAGAAGGTTGGTGACACTGCAGCAGCACCCAAGCACAAATGAACTGTCTCCACGTGACCATGTTCCAGGTGCCTACTTCGTACTTGATCTGAAGGCTTGTGCCCCGCACGCGACCAGGGCGCAGGTATCTCCCGTCTCCGAAGACCAACAGTCACGTCCTTTGTAATTGGTGTCTACGAAATGCAGAGCCGAAGATTGACATCGTAATTGCAGTTGGCCTCGCCCCGTACGTGCCCATGTCAACCGACAGGAGCTATTCCCTTGAGTATTATGATCTAGCAGTGTGTGGTCTTGCCTCTAGGCCCGGGGGATTTATTCTGTGTCAACAGCGCTTTCCGAGGGTTCCTTGTCTCAGGTTGTAGTCCCAGAACCGGTCCGAGCGAATCCCCGGGCCCGGACCCCAATCCCGATCTCGCTTTGATGCTGGACGCAGCATGCAGCATAGATCAACCCCGTTCATATATACAGAACCATATATTACTTGTCACTCTATAAGCCGGATATCTGACCGCAAGCTAAATGATTGCCGGTGCTAAAACAAATCAAAAGTTGAACGACACAAGGTGAAAATGCCGGGGTCGTGACACCATCCCCCCCCCCCCCCTTCTCTCCCTTCCCTTTCCCCCACGTCACTTGCTCGTTCACCCTGGTTTTCCAACGCTGCTCATACCTCTCTCTAGAAAGAGGAAGCAGTGATGTCCTTCAAGCTATAGAAAGCAGCCCGATCCCCCCCCGTCTTCCAAAACCTAAACTCTCCTGCTATGTTCTTAACGAAGCTCCTGCCCCCCCCTTAGATTGCCTCTCCCTGCTTAAGAAAACACCTTTGACTCTGCATCTGTTTTCCATGTGGCCCATACTCCCATCCGTAGTTGCAAAACAATTTGCGCGAGGTGTCGACAATGTTAGAAGCACCGTTGGCGGTCTAACATGGGGTCCGGCTTTGTCTATAGCAAAACCAACAATTCTTTCCGTCTTCTCGCGGATTGAGGTTGGAACGTTGATATTGATTGATGAGACAACAGGGGATCGACATATATTCGGCCAGAACCTGACGTCGAAGTCCAGGGCTGAGACCAATGGGACCAGACTCGTCCGCCGAGCTGATAGTGTCCCAAGGGTTCAAGTGACGGTGAGGAGCGATGCTTTCTGGGTACGAGCCTTTCTCTTTGCCGATATGGGCTTCGCCGAGGCCTATATGCTAGGTGAGGTAACATGTGGTGACCTCACCTCGTTCTTCCAGGTAACCCCCCCCCCATGCGCGGCTCATCCCTTTCAACGCACCGCCGCTTGTTCTAGGTCGTTTGCATGGAAGCGTCGCATATTAACATGTCTTGGCGCACAGCTCTTCATCATGAACCGAGACCAGCTCGGCAACGGGACAACGTGGATCTCAATCTTGTCGTCGGCAGCGTCGGGCCTTGCACGGAGCACCAACACCCTTTCAAATGCCCTTCTCAACATATCCGCTCACTACGACATCAGTAATGACATGTTCTCTGCGTTTCTCTCCCCAGACATGACCTACTCCTGCCCTATCTGGGCCCCCATGGACCCAACTGAAGGCTTGACCGGGGAGAGCTTAGAGGATGCACAGATGAGGAAATTGCGTCGATTCATTGATGGTGCGAGAATCAAGCCCTCAGATCACGTCCTTGAAATAGGAACGGGCTGGGGTTCATTTGCAATCGAGGCTGTCAAGCAAACTGGCTGCCGTGTAACCAGCATTACTCTGTCCAAGGAGCAAAAGGCACTCGCGGAAAAGCGCATTCAGGCAGCTGGTTTCTCTAAGAGGATCGAGGTGCAATTGGTGGATTACCGCGCGCTGGCGGTTCCCTCGACCCCGTTCGATAAAATCGTCTCCATAGAAATGCTCGAGGCTGTTGGGCCAGAGTACCTAGCCACGTATTTCGAATGCATCGAAAGGCTTCTCAAAAGGGATGGAGGTATCGCGATGTTCCAGTGTATCACTATGCCCGAGGGCCGCCATGCCGCGTATTCGGCATCGGAGGAGTAAGTCTCCAAGCACCCACCATTTGTTCGCTCGGCTTCCAAGAGCGAAAGCTAACCAGTTCCGCAGCTTCATCAACCACTACATCTTTCCGGGCGGCTATCTGCCATCCATAACCCAACTCCTCAACCACATCAGCACTGCATCCAAGGGCACACTGATTGTGGAGAAAGTGGAAAACATTGGCGGGCATTACGCGAAGACCCTGAGGTTGTGGAGGGAGGCGTTCCTCGCCAACTTCGACGAGAAGATTCGGCCCGCCCTTGAGCAGGAAAACCCAGGGATGAGCGAAGAGGCGGCGGAGGTATTCAAGAGGAAATGGGAGGTAAATACGCTAGCCCTCGCTCGGTCGGCCCCGAGAAAGGGGCATAGTCTTGACGGAAAAGCTAATAATCGAAATCGTTTAGTACTATTTCACCTACTGCGAAGCAGGTTTTCTCACCAAAACTCTCGGAGACGTCATCATTACCGTAGGGCGGGAATGCTCGGTGGAGTTGATGGAGGGTATCCCACTCTAACATCAATAGGAACGTGTGCACTAGGGTGGGAGGGTGACCGGCGAGTGGCAGAGGGCGAGAAAATCGGCACGAGAATAGCCTCTAAACCGTGTGGCCTGTGAAGTATTGACGTTCCTGAAAATGAAGGATTGGGGTAGGTTTGTCAGCAATAGATATGCAGCCTTAAGACATCTTGCCGTGACCTTTCGACTTCTTCTTCTTCTTCTTCTTGTTGTTGTTGTTGTTATTTTTGTTTTTATAGCTCTTCTTCGTCCCATCCTTTTCCGATTTTGCAGCCAATGGCCCTCTATACCTCACGGATGATGAGTCGGGGAACCTTGCGATATGGTCGGAATCGAATTGTGGCTTGAAAGAACGAAAGAGTGCCATGGTAACCCGAGCATCTTCTATGCTGGAATGGACGCCCTGATGTACCTCTAGACCTAGTATTTCATACGCCAATACCCTCAGCGACGGTTTGCCGCCGTTCGCATAGCGGCGAAAGTCCCGAAGCATGACCGTGTCTCGTATATCCCGTTTTGGATGCTTGAGTTGTAGCACACCAAGGTCATGGTAGATATCGTGTCCGACTAAGATCCTCCCCTTAAGAATATTTGCGACGAGCGGCTGAACAATATCGAATGCTCGAGCATGGTTCATCTGTTGTGGACCAATGCCAGTGATGTCGGTACGCCAGTTAGTGACCTCCTCCCTCGGATGCACGAACGAGTCGTAGACCTGGCGGCCGTGGAAATCTACTATGCTGACACGAGCCAATGTAGATTCGACGCCTCCTCGTCCGATGCCCACCATCTCGCAGTCGACAGCCACATAGCTACCGAGTCTTAAACCAGGTGTTAAGCCATGATTCATCCGTTCGACCTCGCAGGTAAGCATTGCATTATCCCTGAGACCAAGCCCATATGCATCAGCCAAATCTTCGGCTGAAAGCTTGCCATCATCCGCCAGACGTAACACTGACGCAGGAGTCCTGGTAGACGGCGCGGCGATCTCAATTCTCGAGCTTTGGGCGTGCCCCATTGCAGAGGAATCTGTGGCGGAAGTTGTCTTCTTTTCCTTGTGAAAGATAAGATAGAATCTACCTCCTCAGTTTCGCTGTGTCATGGCAAATTTGAGTCCCCTTCATCTTTCGTGGTAATCCAAAAATGATGATTCCAACATTCAGTTTGCAATTATGCCGTTTCGAGGGGAAGATGGGAGCGAATTTTATTGGGACAATTGGTACTTTGTATTAAAGTCGCCGATGAGAACCACCTTATCGCTTCAGGTTTAGTGGACGGCGTACGAAGTAATACTTCATACTTCGCGAAGTTGAGGAAACAGAGAGACTTCCGAAGTGGGGGGTGTGCCTTGGTTGCCTTTCACATGATTCAGGGACTATCAGAGCCAACCCAAGATCAATTTCCATGTCGACAGACCCAGGGTTGGGATTAGGTGCAACCTGCTCCCCCACTCCTACCATCGCCAATGGCATCCGTGACACCCATGGCTCAAATAGACCACTGCATCATAGTTTAAATGTATGTTGAGCTCGGCTCGTGCAGTTTACGCTACTTCAACACGACGAGTCTTCCATTGATGTAACGACAACTGCGCACCCTGAAAGTACTCGAATCTCTAGTGCTGTCCATCCCTAAAAGCCCGTGCTGGCTCAACTGTCGGTCCTATATAACCAGCCACTAAACAAAGTCGTTCATTGTTGCCTGGGCTACGAAGTACAAAGCAGTCTAAATACTCCCAGGCCCGCACCCCTTCATCATCCAGGAGCCTTAGACTGCCCGAGATCTATATCAACGCCAACCTCGAACTCCTATTAGAAGCGACGGATATGGGTGACGTTGCCGAGTTCCTAGTTCAACACGATCACAACTTCAGGAGGTATGCCTCCGCACGATAGTCACCGAAGCTGGGCATGGCCCCGGTCTAAGCCAAAATGTTAATCTATTCCGCAGAGCTCGCCTGCCCGCTCTCTATTCGGATTTTAGGTCCCAGCGCACTCTCAACCCCGACGGCTTCCACGCCAATATCACTGCTTGGAGGGAAGCCCTCGCGCGAGCCACTGGGGAGGGACAGATATCCTCCGATGCATCGACTGCCGACCTATTCATCTTGCCAGTAAACGATCGTCTCCTCCGCAGCCTTGAATACAAGCAGTATGGCCGCCCACTCGCGCTCGGGTCCGTAATCAAAGAAGCTGTCTCCGAAAAGCAGTTTTTCCCCCTAGATGAGTTTCTACGGGCTACGGAGAGCATACACAGCCGATCTTGGACAGCCGTGCCGAAAAGTGTTGTCTCCTGGGCGTTCCAGCAACTATGGTCTTCGGATTCGGCGAAGGGGGATGAGGGACTACCTCAAGGTCGCTTTGTTGTCCTAAAGAATGTTGAAGCGGGAGCTAAAGCGTTAGCTGAGTATGCGTCGACCGCCACTTCGCCTTTCGATCGCGCATTTACAAAATCTCACTTCTACAAAACATTCTGCAAAACCCTCATGGGCGGTCATCGAATTTCTCACCGAGATCTGGACGTATTACTCAAATACGCATCTCGTGACAGGAGCATCATAGCCTACGACGGCAAAACGATCAGGCTACAAGGAGATGCCACCAATCCCGATCGTAGTGGTATCACCGAGGAGGATGCGGCAATCTCATCACTCAAGGAGCTCATGGACGATATCAAGTCTCAGGTAGCCGCCATGGAAACTCGAATAGAAGACCTCACTTCAAAGGCGAAAGAATGCGTGGCGCGAAACAACAAGATCTCTGCCTTGAGTCTGCTGAAGTCTCGGAAGCTGACCGAAACTGCCCTCGAGAAGCGGCACGCAACCCTAACGCAACTCGAAGAAGTGGCCCATAAAATCCAGCAAGCTGCTAATCAAGTGCAACTAGTAGAGGTCATGGAGGCCTCAACTGGCATCTTACGCTCCCTTAACCAGCAAGTCGGCGGGGTTGAGAGAGTTGAGGAGGCCGTGGATAAGCTGAGGGAGCAGATGGAGGAGGTCGATGAACTCGGAAACGTTCTTGCGAGCGCGGGTGCTACGGCAGTTGTAATTGACGAAGCGGAGCTGGATAGCGAACTTGCTGAGATGGAGGCGGCGCAGAAGCCTCGGGTGGAGCAAGCACAAGGTGCCTCCGTGGCGGAAGGCGTCAAGGACACCGCGGATCTCGAACGACGGCTCGACCAAATACCAGTGGTACCCTCGGTAATTCAACAAGGCGGCATTGCGCATGAAGCGCAAGAAACAGAACTGGGTGAACGAGCAGGGAGCCCCACGGACGACGTCCTGCAGCGCACTGCAAGGCTACAACTCGAGGGAAAGTAGGAGCACGAGAGGAGGGCTTAAAGAACCAATAGAGCCAATTCTACATCTACACGGGCATGTCTAACGGGTTTCCTAAGAGTCGCGTACCGTCTACGTGGTCAGAGATGATCCTCAACGCCAAATCGGCGTGTTTGGCACCCAAGCCTATATGAGCTTACAGCATCAAGTGCACCCGTTCTGTTATGGGAATTATGAGAACGCACCAAGACTCTTCTACAAGGTGCCGCCACGCTTACGAAAAGAAGTAACAAGTGAAAGAAAAAAGTCCTTTGAGTAAATGGCCCTCATCAATTAATTTTAACTTCTTACAAACTCGGGACCTCGTTGCTGCAAGCGTCATCGGCAGCATCCCCATCCTTCTTTGAGGATTCCTGTTTCTGAAGTCGATTCCGTCTCGCATTAGCAATAAGGTCCTTAAACGATTCATCGTATTTCGCCGCCCATGCGCTCCCATCAAACTCCTTGTCTTTGATCGAAGTTGTATTTCGGAAAGAAGGCGGAGCCCGACCTCCTTGTGTTCTTTCCCAAGTTTCAAGATCACGCAATAATTGTGCTCTCGGCTTTGGTTTGACAGCATCGCAATTTGCGTTCCAGATAGTGCACCATTCCTTATGCCGTCTTTCCAGGAGCGCACGAGGCCCAGTGGATGATATGCCTAGTTCGGCTAGCTTCTTTCTCAGCGCCTGTTCCTTAATCATCGAATAGTTTAGCGCTGGTAAACGCTCCGTACTGTTCTGCTGCTTTCGGGGGCTGGCATTGGATTGGCGACCGGTGTCTAGGTTACTTAAGGTCCTCGAGGAAGATGGAGAAGAGGGAGTTGGGCCGTTGCATTTGTCTAGATGGCTGAACACCTGCCATTCTTTCATTCGACCGTTGCAAATTGGACATGCTGTCATACCGTCATCGTCTAAAAGAAAAAAAGGGAAGGTATGTTAGAATTATTGATACACTCGGGGTCAAGAGGGGGCGGCAAAATAATCACCGGAAAGTCTATATTCCTCGTCGCCACTGTCCTCGATCTGTACGCGGGGACGAGGTCCTTGAGACGTTCTTAATCTTGCCGACGAACGCAGCCTCTTTGGTGCAGGGGCGTCGTCTTCTTGGGGCGTTTCGGGGTCCATCTTGCGTTTAGGCGAGCGTGCGCCTTCATTTGTATTCCTGGCAAAGGCGAGGACGGCGGCTCGTGTTCTGACATACGCATCAACTACATCATCCATAGCACCATTCCACCGCAATTTTGACTCCTGGTCGGGCGCTCGGCACAAGGGACACTTTCCGTCATTGGCGAGACACCTGCGTATGCAGAGGGAGCAGAATGTGTGCAAACATGTCGTTAACATTGGTGTTTTGTAGAAGTCTCGGCACACTTGACAGCGAAGCGTGGACTCGACGGCGGTCAGGCCGCTGAGGGGTGTCGCAAGCCAGTCAGTGGAATCTGCAATGGCGGAAAAATCTGGTTCGGCCATCGATACGGGAGGGAGAGGTCGTAGCGGGGAGAGCTAGAAAGGGAGGACGGCCGGAATCTAGGGAAGCGGTTCGGATGTTGGAGAATGGAAATCGTTAATTATTTCTCGGTCTGGTCATTGTCGTCGTCAATGATATCCAAATTCCAAAATCACTTTGGTAGCGCGCCTTGGGCGCGACGCAAAGGAAGAAGCGCAGCATTTTTGGCCATGGGGATTATATAATGGGTACTTCAGAGTGATTTAAGTACTTCTAATGGACATCCTGCCTACTATATTTTGGCACCGTAAAGTCGCACTTTACTAGGTACCAGCAGAGTCCCCTTAAGTCACATGACTTCGCGTTTTCCTCCAGGGATTGACTTCCCACTCACTCAAATGCTGCTGTGAGAGGGTCAATCAGCAAACCCCATCTGGCAAGAGCCCGCAGTAGTCGCGTTTTGAGGCTAACATTAAAGCGGTCTTGGACTATCAACGACGAGTGTGGCCGACCAGTATTAACCGCCAAGTCACCTTCATTCTCCTCTCCTTCTGTCCTTCTCCTTCTGTCCTTCTCCATCTTTGTAGCCGCCGCCATCATGAACGAGTATCAGAAATATCTCGCCACCGAGATTCTTTCCTCCGCGAAGCCGGTAACTAAATCTCTCTGCACAGACGATAACTTCTTGTTGCTAATGATCCCTTAGGTAACTTATCGTGTGCTTAGTCGTGCGCTGAAAGTTCACGTAAATACTGCTAAGCAGTGAGTTGGACCAAGCAGATGACCTGCCTCTGTTGTTAACGTGGATGTGGGGAGCTTACAATTGTACCACTCGCTTCAAGAATGCTCTTCGAGTTCCATCGGCTTCAGAATCAGAAGTCGCCGAACAGTGTTTATGCCACCTACCTTGTCTATGGAGAAAAGAGTGTAGCTTCTCCTGGAAGTGATGGAGACGTGGAGATGACCGGCTCTGTGGATGCGGATACGAGCTGGAGGACAACCTTGGCACTGGTGGAAGAAAATGGGCTAACAGGCAAGCTGCAAAGAGCACGCCCAGACAAAAGTGTCGATTTTTAACTAACATTTCACTCCAGGTGCTCTCAAAGAGTATAACTCGGTGTATTCGATACATGTCTACAGTTTAAGCCCACACGCAGGTCAGGTATGTATAACCAACCATCCTGTTTACTAGGTGCTTTTCGGCATCATGAATCCCTAATCGATCGACTTCTCTAGGACCTGCAGTTACTCTCGGAGTCAAATAATGACGGACTGTCGGGTTACTCAGCCGACCACGGGCCTGTCGGCGCTCAGAATCATTTTGGTGGAGTTGCAAATTCCGGGGTCCGGCTCAGAGACCGCCGTGGTTACAAACCGTCTGTGGCCATTGCGTCAGCCGCCAAAGAGACCCCATTGCAAAAGAAACCAGCTTCGAAGGTTTCAAGTAACTCCCAAGGGAAAACCGAGCCACCTAAACCTGCAGCTAATTCCACTCGGCAAATCTCCTCTTCTGCCAGGGCACCAACCAAAGGCGGAAGCAAAGGACCCTCAAGCAGTATCATGCAATCCTTTGCAAAGGCCTCTGTCAAGGTTTCGAAGTCGAGCAGTGCTACAGAGCTCACCCCTGCGGCAGCCTCTGATGTGGATTCGCAGCAGCCGGCCATGTATGACGACGATGACGATGACGATGACGATGATGGCGACGACGACGACAGCCCCGTTTTGCCTCGGCCAAAAGCCACTGGTGATGACGAGGAGAATCGCAAATCTCGTGTCCAAAGGGAAGCTAAGCTACGTCAAATGATGGACGAAGATGATGAAGTTTCCGAGACGTCTGCTGACATCGACATGGAAAAAACGGAAAATCCATCCGACAATTCTCAGGCGGAGACAACGGGAGACGGGGGAGGAGAAAGCCAGCCGGATAATACGGAGACTAAGGCAGAGCCTATAACTACAGAATCAGGCAACGTTGGGGGGCGAAGAAGAGGCAAGCGGCGAGTGATGAAAAAGAAGCAAATCCAGGATGAAGAGGGGTATCTCAGTAAGTCATGTCGAATGAAGCAGCATGCCTTCTTACGAAAACTAACCGGACAATCTTCCCAACCACAGTTACTGTCCAGGAGCCGGTATGGGAATCGTTCTCCGAGGATGAGACTCCCCAACCACGAAAGCCCATGCCGGCAGCTGCCTCCACAAAGGCGAAGAAGCCAGCGCCGAAGGGACAGGGAAGTATCATGTCCTTTTTTGCAAAGAAGTCGTGAGAGCTGGGGGGCTCCCCACATTAGCTTGTTATGGATGTAGTAGTTCAATGTTCGGTCTAGCGCTGGTTTGGCAATACCGTTTACAACCGATTTGACCCGGGATACCATTAATACCCTCTCACTTGACTTTGTATGAAACGGTGGAGAGTCAAAAAAACCGGTACATCTCCGTACAAGTAAGTTGACGATTTCGATTTAATAAAATACTTCAATATAGAAATAGACCTTCTGATGCTTCTTAGGGCTCGCAATTAATTCGAATGCGGATTAGTGCATATTTTAAGTGTAACTACGAGATGTTGTAATTACAAGTTACAAATACAACCTTCCTATACCTTCGTAGGCTGTGAGCCCAACTCTACGTCGACTTACTCGAGACGGTCATGTACAATGGCTGAGGCAATCTGCAGTTCCAAGCCACGCATCAACCTCCTCAGGGGTTGGCCAGCGCCCGAGTCGCTGCCTGCAGACCAGCTTCGCGAAGCGGCTCAGGATCTTCTCTCCAATCCAACAGAGTATGTTCCTGCGCTCCAGTATGGACCGGACCCAGGGTCGCAAGCCCTGAGAGAGGAGCTCTCCCAGTGGCTTGCGAGAATGTATTCTGTATCGCCGGACCCTGAGAGGATATGCATTACTGGTGGGGCTAGTCAAAATCTGGCGCGCATTCTACAGAGATTCACCGACCCTTGTTTCACACGCATGGTTTGGATGGTGGCGCCGTGTTACTATCTAGCCTGTCCAATTTTTGAAGATGCCGGGTTTTCTGGCAGACTACGGTCTGTTCCCGAGGACGCAGAGGGTATTGATACTGCCTATCTTGCCAGAGGACTAGCCGTTTCGGATTCTGGCTTGTCAGCCGACGCTCCTGTAAGTCTGTGCTCTAGCACGCGATGGATGAAGCGTGGAATGGAGATGAGCCGGTAGTATCATGGGAAAGATACTCTGCGAGCCCCCCCCTTCTCGCGCAGGTACAATCAAAATTAACATTTCATCTTAGAAATACAAGAGCAGGGATGAGATTAGAATCTATAGGCACATTATTTATGTGGTCCCAACAAGTGCCAACCCATCGGGCAAGTCCATGAGCCTCGAAAGAAGAACGCAATTGGTCCATCTTGCTCGAAAGCATAACGCCCTGGTCATTAGTGACGACGTGTATGACGCCCTCCAGTGGTCGTTGACGGAACCGGGCCACAGCAACGGAGGTGCTGCTCCAGAAGTGCTGCCGCGATTGTGTGACATAGATCTTGCTCTCGAGCCTGCTCCAGATGATCCATGTCATTTTGGGAATACCGTAAGCAACGGATCCTTCAGCAAGATAGTCGCACCGGGTATGCGAACAGGGTGGACAGAAGCGACGCCCAAGTTCACGTATGCACTCTCCCAGACGGGATCGACTCGTTCCGGCGGAAGTCCGAGTCAATTCGGGGCAACGTTGATGTGGAAACTTTTGAAGAGCGGCGATCTAGACGCGCACCTAGAGACCGTTACCATCCCGGGGCTCCAGCGGCGTCACAGGCAACTTTTGAAGAGTATCAGAGAACACTTGATTCCGCTAGGGCTAACCCTCGACGGTGCCAACCACGCTGCAAGAAGTTCGCAATATGGCGGCTATTTTGTGTGGCTAACACTACCGGGCAATGTGGACTCTGAGGCCATTGCCTCGCGGGCGGAGAAGGAGGAGAATCTGACTATTGGGCATGGGAAGATGTTCGAAGTGCGAGGCGACGAGGACTCGGCCTTGTTCAGGAATCACATCCGGCTCTCTTTTTCTTGGGAGTCCGAGGAGACTCTGGCCGAGGGAATCCAAAGGTTGGGCAATGTGGTGAGGTCGCAGCTAGAGCTGTGCAAGACATACATCCCATCACAGTAGTGTGCAGGGAGAGAGGGGGTGAAGGGGACTTGTTCAAGGCTCCATTACTTGAGTAAAGTACCGAGATCAAGGATTGCATTCGTTCTCTAATCTCTCCTAAGTAATCTTGTATCGCGCCCACCCAAGAGCAGTTGCCCCATATCCGTCATGTTCGCTTCTCCCTTCACTGCATTCGCCCGAGGCCTGATGTTCTATCCGTATTGCACTTCGCCGCTCTATCGTCAAATGCTATCTAATGTAGGATCACCGAGGCGTTTGATCGGTAGTACCACGTTTCTGAGTCCTCCGACCAGTAAACCCGGAGATGATAACATTTCCCTGTGAGGCTGCGATTCACACGATATACACCTCTGGTGTTTCTTAGTATTCGTCATCGGTCAGTCTCATTGATCGATACACCACCAAGTCTCGCAATACCAATCCGTGCGTCGACCTGATGCGATTTTCTTTCTACGTTGGGATAAATGGGACAGGGCAGCGAAATCGTTGAGAGGCGCTCGAGTGTTCTTCAGCCTCGCGTTTATTTTACGATGAACGATCAACGCTGGTGGTTTTATTGAGGCAGACTGGGCTCCGAAGTAATCCGTTCTTCGTCCAAAGCTGGGAATGCGGAAGTAGCGCGACTTCTGGGCGCACTGGGCACCGTAGAGTTAGTTGTAACTGGTAGGCGAGACGAGCCAGTGAAGGTTGAAAACCACGATGACCTGGATGTTTTTGTTGGGGGGAAAGCGGTTTCAGAGCAAAAAATAAAATTATTAAGGAATAACATCATGACCGAGTCCATTCACACTTCATACAAGACACAGGTACTTCATACACCATTGTGGCTGGCATCCTCAGCCCAATCTCTCACCTCTCACTTCAGACATCTTCCCACATCGAAGGTCATCGATTGAATTGGTATCAATTGATACTTGGAGAGGCGCGAGCTAACAGGCCTCAGCACCGTCACGTATGCTGCGCGGCGCGTTGCATTGGCAAACTTCAAATAATACAACTTGTTCTAGACCCTTTGGAACTTGGCACTTGGGGATCTCGGGTTCTTTTCTTTCCTTTTCTTTTTTTCTTCTTTGCTTCTCCTTCTTTCTCTCCTTTCTCTCCTTTCAACCCAAACTACCACCATGGTGTTTCTCAAGGCGACCCCCTCCGTCGCGTTGGCGATGACTCTCTTCACGGGTGTCATTTCGGGCCATGACGCCCAAAGCCCGATCGGCAACATTGCCGTCGGCGTCGGCGTCGACGATCCAGAGTGTCCTGATTATGCTTTGTATTCCCAGTACCCGCAGTAAGCCTCTCCCTCCTCTATCTTCTCGCCGAGAGGGTAGTGGTCATCCTCGTGAGTATTATTATACCATACATACTGACACCACTTCCCAGCCCACCTTTCAGCGAAGGACCGCGCAGGCTGCCATTTCAGCGTCCGGCGGAGGCATGTCGGACATTTCGCTCCCAGGCCATCGAGAAGGTCATCAAAGATGTCACCTCCAGAATGAAAGACCCGGACCTGGCGCGTCTCTTCGAAAACACCTTTCCATCCACTACTGACACTACCATCAAGTTCCACACTGATGGCAAATCAATCAGGTTCATGGATGTTGATCCCGGAGAGCCGAACAACGATGGAAAGTGGGAAGGCCCTCAAACCTTCGTCATCACCGGTGATATCAACGCGGAGTGGCTGCGGGACTCTACGAACCAGTTGTCGCCATATCATTTCCTAGCAAAACTAGATCCCCATCTCCATACTCTTCTTCTCGGCGCTATCAACACTCAGGCCGAGTACGTCATCGAATCGCCGTATTGCAACGCGTTTCAGGCGCCTCCTATGAGTAACTTGCCTCCAGTAGCCAACGGACAGGATGACACCGTCCATCCCATGTACGAGCCCAGCTTCGTCTTTGAGTGCAAATACGAACTTGACTCATTGGCCCACTTTCTCGCTCTCGCCAATGATTTCTATGAGCACACGGGATCGACCGAGTTTCTCAATTCGAGATGGCTGGCAGCTCTTGAACGGTTGCTCGACGTTCTCGAGCAGCAATCCTTACCCACTTTCGACCCCGCGACTGGCCAGCATCGGATGAATGAATACACTTTCCAGCGTCAAACAAAACTCGGGACCGAGACCTTAAACCTCAGGGGCATCGGCAATCCCCTCAACAACGGCACCGGACTTATCAGATCAGCCTTCCGGCCCAGTGATGACGCCACTATCCTTGGATTCTTGATTCCTGCTAATGCCATGATGGCTGTTGAACTGCGGAAAGCCGCAAAGATGTTAGGAGATGTAGGTAAGCTCGGCTTATCGAAGTCGTTGACTCACTGGAGCCAGAAAATCTCAAAGGGCGTGTGGGATCACGGCGTCATCAAGCATGACAAGTTCGGAGATGTGTTTGCCTTCGAGGTTGACGGATACGGCTCTCATATACTCATGGATGATGCAAACTACCCGTCCCTACTTGCCCTCCCGCGGATGGGCTTCCTAGACCGAGAGAATCCGGTGTATCAAAATACGCGGAGAATGCTCCTTTCTCACTTATCTAATCCTTATTACTTGACCGGCCGACATTTTCACGGCATCGGAGGTAAGATCCGCAAACAACATCATTAGGGAAAGGTTAAAGAATAGCGGGCTAAGGATACGGCTCACTAGGACCACATATCGGCGTCAGTAATGCCTGGCCGATGAGCTTGTTGATTCAGGTACAGACTTCCGATGACGATGAGGAGATTGAGAAGAGCCTTGAACTCGTTGTCAGATCAGCTCCCCTAGGCCTCATGCACGAGAGCGTTAATGTGAATCACATTGCCTCATCTACCAGTGAGTTCCATCTCGTGGGGATCACCCATCGGCACGATTTATCAATGTTTCTGACATACTTCAACCTCCTGCCTACCACAGGGAGCTGGTTTGCTTGTAAGTTGAACGACAGCCCCAAGAGTGAAGCGAGCAGGTTTTAACCACTTACAGGGTGTAACGGCGTCTTTGCGGAGACAATACTAGACCTTGCGAGACGAAAGCCTCATCTGATTTTTACGAATCCCACGCCTTACGAGGGGCCAGGCCATGTTGTAACTTGATTCGCATCTAGCACATTTCATCCCTGTCATGGTAGCTTTTTTCTAGTAATAGCATGCATGGTAATGTTCCATCGGCTGTCTATTCATAAGCACATCATCATCCGATGAAGGGTATTATTACACCCTTCTGATTCTAAATTAAGAAGAAGAGAAAGTAGGAGGCGTGCAGCCACAGCAGGCCTATCGCGCTGAACCCGGTGCGCCTTGGTTGAAGGCCGTCATGGCCAGAAAGAGGAGGGCAAGATATCTGCTGCCCCCAAGATTTTGATCCGTGATTAGTCAAATGCGTCCTGAGCTGGACCATTTTCCACAGTATCGTTCCCCATTGCGTCTCTCAGAGGGGCCGTTTCTAAGTTGGCTGCCCCGGCGGTTGCGGAGGTCAGCGTGCCTGCCCTCGGGCGCCGAATAGGTATGTCCAGCGCCTCGCTCTCCTCATCGACCACTGGTGTTGAATAGTCCACACCACTCTCTAAATTGGTAGGGTGCGGCGGCTCCAGATGCTGCGTCAAGTGTTCCTGTAGACTGCCAATGAAATCACTAGCAAAGGAAAACTTGTGTATCTGCCCTTCCGATACTTCGCCAGAATATACCATCTGCGCCTGGTCGAGGCATCTTTGAGCTTGGATGTACTTCTCCTGAGTCACCCAGGCCTCTGCGCTCAAGATGTTCCAGAATGCCGCTTTCCGACGTCGCTGACCCCAGGAGTGGCTTCCGATACCACGCTTGGAAGAATAGCATACAGCAACCCTCTCCTTGAGTAATGCGTCGGCTACACGGCCAGGGATTTTTGACTCTATTAGTCTGATACCCCATCTTGCCGCGTCGTCAATGCTGTTCCCGCCACGAAGCCTGAGGAGCTCCAAGCTAAGCATTACACATCGCAAAGCACCCAAAGGATCGTTGCAGCGAGCGTGATAAGAATAGAATGCGGCGTCCAATGTCTGATCCGTTGCTTCCGCACGCGATTTGTACACCAAGTGTTTCGGAGTCACCAAGAGGCTTACTGCGGCCATTTCGCTAGCCGCTGCATGGTATTTCCAGGCTTTGGCTTCGTGGAAATCGCTCTTGAGAAGATCATAGGTAGAATGTGCCAGTTTATAATCCCTGAGCATGAACGCAAAATCGGCAAGCTTCCGCATGGTCGCCTCGGGTGTTTCTGGTCGATAAAAACCCAGCGTGTCATAACCGTTTGAGAGGTTGGGAGCGAACTGGCCCGAAGCACGGGAGTTGGATCCGAATCCTGCCCACTTTTTAGAGAAAGTTACTAGTCGCCCAGCGATTCCCCGTCGGCGCGATGCAACATTCTCATTCCACAGGGCGACATGGCGCTCCATGGTAGGTATGATGGATTGTGTTACCATCTCGCGAACAAATGATCGTATGGCAGTTATATCAGATTCGAATACGTAAGATGGTGTGTGGGCAAAGTCATCCTCTGCCTCTCCTCGCCGAATTGCTTCGAGCTCTTCCGCGGCTGTGAGCCACGCACTCTCTGGCAGCATTTCACCATCGTCATCTGTCTCAGCACACTGGCTACTCCGTAATCTCAGAAGATGACAATGAAGACCCAAGTGCCGTTTCATCTGTTCGAATAGTGACAGCGATCGCTTAATATCGTCGTTCTCTTCATCATGTACGAGCACATAGTAGCGAAGGTATTCCCCATCAACCCAAGCAGGGAATTTATGGCATCCTTGCGAGGTTTCGTTATATAGCCGTCTAAGCTCTTCAATCGGCGCCTCGTTCCTGGAGCTAATAGCGATGACGCAGGCCACGGGGTGGGAGAAAGTAGCGTGTGGCGCAAGCGGGATGCCGGAAAGGATGCGGCGTAGATAAAGAGAGTAATAAGGTGAGCTAGAGTCAGAACCTGGTAGTTGTCCCGGCAATGTATCTGGCTGGTGTGTCACGAACAACGAATCCTCGGCGTATTGAAGATGGCGGTCAACGACAGCATCGGCATCTCGGAGTCTGGACTTCGATATTTCCGCATTCGCTAGGGTATTGCCAGGGGCAGCTTTCCCGGGTCTCGACGTGTTCGCCGGCTCCGGGTTCTCCCCAATCTCCCCCGTGCGGATAAATCGTATGGAGAAATCCTCCCATGAGCGGCTTGAACCATTGCTATCCCTTATAGTGACCTTCCCAAGAACCGTGTCGCCGAAGGGCCGGAGAAGTTGCCAAAGTCCGCGTCCGAACCCCTTTCCCTTGATCAAGGCATCAGTGTCTTCCGAGGCAACAACCGCCACATGGGGCACAAAGGCCTGAAGGATCAAACTATGAGGCTCGCCTGCGCTACTGGAGGACCGTTCGCTCAACGGTGTATGAACATCGCGGCCAGCCATAGATCCTGATGGTGCTCTGGACGGCGACCCATCAGCGGCGGGTGACATGGGTCGCGAACCGGGCGGGGTTAAAGTAGCCGCGAAGAGGGAGGTTGGTGGTCGGCCTGCCCGCCTGCGAGGAATAGTCGTCGGATCTGAACTGCCCAGTTCATTCATACTAGATGCCACTTGCCTTGCGTTTTGTGGTCTTGTGGTGGATGCGGCTGGGGGTAACGACTGTATTGCTTGAGTGGCGACTTCATTGTGGTTAGACGTCATGAAGAACGGTCGCTAAGAAGCAAGTGGGATCGGTCGGGTGGGACGTCTCCGGGTTGTTAGCTCGAATTAATGGGGTCTAATTATCAGTGGCCCTCATGGTCCCTCCTATGTCCGAGTATGGCGCTTTTAGCCACGCCTCGCATCAAATTATATCAGCCCCGGAGCAATGCTGCGAAAGGGATGATTTCGGAGTGGGAAGCACAGCAGGATAGGGTGTAGAGGAATGGCCCACGGGCGAGAGTACGGAGCTGATGGAGAAATTGCGATTTAAAAGAAATGTAAACGGTTCCCCTGGAATCATGAAGTAGGCAACAGCATCATGTTCTCACGATGCAGCACTGAGGTTTGGCGAAACGGTAAGTTACTTCGAGGAAGTACAGGAGAGCCGGTTTGTGCATGCGGTGGTGGAAGCCCAGAATGTACGAAGGTAGGTGTCCGATCCAAAAACCAATGCCAGATGAATAATACTTTGTGACGGAGGGAGTGGCCGGTTATATTCATGGACACTGTCTATCCGCATGCACGTTATATATATATATATAAATAACGGGGCACAAATATATCTATATAATGATGTTTATCCCACGCTTTTAAGCAGAGTTTATGCTTTGCGAAGGTAATCGTCAAGTATTAATGACATCAGGCAACTGAGGCAACAGTATTTATTTTCGAAGTATTTCCAACACCTACTTTCAACCAACTCCTGTCTTCCATTGCACCTTGTGCCACATCGCAGCCCACGACCCTAGGTATGCCTCCAAGCTTAGACTCTTACATTGCTACGCGCTATCTTGTCGCAGACCCCAAGCCAAGTAAGAAGAGGAAACGAAAAGGAGCCTCCGAAGAAGCTGGCTTGGTAGTGACTGAAGAAGATGAGTCTGGCTGGGGACATTTCGAAGCCAAGTCTGAAGCAGATGGTGAAGATGATGGCCCAGTCCTAGTAACCGGAACGACTTCCGAATTTCGAAAGACGAAAAACTCAAATTGGAAATCCATCGGTGGAGGAATTCGACCCTCTCCACGCCAGGAAGATGCGACGGTCGCAGAAGCAATAATTGCGTCAGCCGCAGCCGAGCAGCTTGCTGTTTATGAGGCTGCTGATGATGCGCCTGTTATTGCAGGAGACTCTGATGTTGTCAAGATGAAAGATGGGACTCATGCCGGCCTTCAGAGCACCGCCGCTATCGCGGCCCAGCTCGAGAAAAGACGCCGCGAGGAGCGTGAAGAATTCAAAAACATACAAGCAGGTGGCCAGGAAGAAACCGCTTACCGCGATGCCGCGGGCAATCGCATCGACATATCTATGAGACGCGCGCAAGCGAGGAAGGCCGCCATGGAGGCTGAGCAAAAGGAGCATCTTGCGAAAGAAGCCTTGAAAGGGGACATCCAGAAGACGGAGGCTCGTAAACGTCGGGAGAGAATCGAAGACGCAAAATTTATGCCTCTAGCTCGGACTATTGATGATGAAGAATTGAACCGCGAATTAAAGGAGCAGGAGAGGTGGAATGATCCCATGATGCGCTTTTTGGGAGACACACGACGTCAGATGCACCAGGCCCCTGGGAAGAAGAGCAGCCACCCAGTTTATCCCGGCCCAGCACCGCCGAATCGTCATGGTATACGCCCTGGATACCGATGGGACGGCGTTGATCGGGGAAATGGATTTGAAGCAGAACGATTCAAGGCACTCAACAGACGAGAGATGAATAAGGAGCTGGATTATTCGTGGCAGATAGATGTGTAAGATTACGATACCAGCATTTGTGTGTATATTGACGTTTTCTTCCATTTTATGCCTTCTAGTTGGAAGGTTTCTGTGTACTACTGCACCTCTTACACCTCTTAGATTTGCTCACAATCGCAACCCCAAGACCCACGAGTACAACCCGAGGTTTTGCATAAGAACAAATCCTCTATTTCATTATATTGGGACATGGTGCCGTTGTGCAAGGTTGGAGCATTGATACTGTAGCGAGTCTCAACTCTTGCGGCGCAAAAGCTTGTCTGGTCCGTAGTTGCAGTTTTCCTTGACCAACTTGATCCAGTCTGACTTCGCCATCCTACCCCCATCGGCCTTGTCGCCGACGCGTCCCTCGAAAAGTTTCAGGAAATTTGTTATAGTAATGCCATCGGGAAGTTGAGGCAGTGCCTGTACAATTTCCCATGCCTCAATAGCAGGCTTCGGGGAGCCCAGGCGCGTGCTTTGGCTATCCTTCGTTGGTGATACAGACGGCGATCCTGAGAAAATGTTATCAGAAAGTGCCCAAGATGATGGCCGGAGAGTTACAAGGGGGGGATTTAGGGGTAGCTTCTGTCGAGCGCAGTGCATACCTGCTGGCTGTGCCGGGAGTGGACTTGTAGCCCGTGAGCCAGTTGGTGTCCCTCTGGCGCTCGTGGCGACGAGCTTAATCTTTTTCTTTCTCGGCTGGCTGTCTGACGTTTCCCCTGCAGTGGCCTCGCCATCGCTAGCCAAGCCGCCCATTATTTTCCTTCTTTGGCCAGCTTGGTTTGGAACTGGTTGGCCTTGAGGTAGCGGAGTTGTGGAACGACTATGTCCCGGAATCGACTCTGACTTCGTCTTCGCCTTCTTTCTGAGGCCAGACTCATTTCCACTAGATTCAGAGAGCTGCGGCGAACCGGGCCTTTTCAATCCCTTGCCCTTCTTGGTAAGGTCGACATGCCGCTTCCCGGAAGGCGTTGTGGAACCCTTGGGTGGTGCGGCGCCAGATAAGGCTTTATCCTTATCGCCCTTAGACTTGTCTTCGTCTTCAGCCTTGACCTGGGATTCACCTTCGTCTTCCTCATCTTCATCTTCGCTCTGCTTAGCGTGTTAGCGACTCTACAAAACTTTCAAAGATAATGGCAGACGGCGGCAGTGGCGGGTTCGGATTCATGGATATATATATATATATACTCACCGAAGAGCCAGCAAACGGATCGCCGGATGATATGGAGTCATCGGATTCGATGTCGTTGATATTCTCTCTCTTGATCAAAGTCTTCTTCAGCTTCTTTGTAGCCTTACGCCTCTCCGATTCTCGCCGCATCTCACTCTCCTCCTGCGCATCAACTTCATTCTCATCACCAGCTCCGAAGAGGTTTGCCCCCAACTGGTTCTGTCGAATACGCGCATTTGAAATCTTTGTGTCTTCGTCATCGTTTTCAAAGCCCGGGTTTTCGTCATCGTCGTCAAACTCATCCCCTTCCATATCAACCTCGTCATATCCCCGGGCCTCATTGGCTGCCGATGCAGCGCGTGGGGGAAGGCGCTTCCCATAATTGCGGAATTCATCCTTGAGTTTTCTTTCCTCCTCTCGCTTCTCCAGGGCCTGCATCATCCAACGGCCAGGCAGGGCAGTCTTTTTCATGAAGTCTTCGACTTTATCATCTGGAATACGCTCAAAGGCGGGCTTTGCTGTGAACTTGTACCACTTCTCGAGAGGCACCATGCGAAAACGGGGGCCATCAATTACAAAGGCGACGTTCGTCTCAGATAGGGCCGCAACGTAGTTTCCAACCCAAACATTTCGCCCGTCAACATCCTCCAGATGCCACGGGAGAGCTTCTTCGTAACGCAAGTCTGCCTCTTTCCGCCCTTCTTCTGTTCTGGGCATGCGATTGAAACTTATTTTCTCCTCCTTCGGTTTCTTTTGCTTCTTCGTGACCATGTCTTTGACGGTGGGGGCAATTTTAGCTTGATCAATAGCCCGCTGCGCTTCACGTTCTGCCTTGATTTGTTGTAACCTCTCGGCTTCTTTGTCATCAACGGCCTTGGGCTCGGGTGTGACCTCTTTCACCTGTACTACCCTACCCGGGGGGGGCTGTCTTGGATCCCGACGATGCAGAGTGACAGGTCTCGTAAAGGCATTCTGATCAGTCGGATCAACGGGTTTGCTCTCCTCGGCTGCTGTAGGACGAGAAAACCTCATGACGTGGTAGCGGATACCCTCTCGCAGAGCCTTAGCGGTAGTCACAATTGGAAAATCTCTGAAATTGTCGGGTGGGGGTTCAGACCAGCCACCATACTGTTTCCTCAGACTCTCCAAGTTGGCAACTGACTTGGCCTCGCCAAGGGGGTTAAGACCTAGCGGCGGGCCTTCGGTAGGCCGTGGTGGCCCTAACGGCCGAGCGGTTGGGTTCCTTCTCCGTCGAACCAACGGGTCCGCAGGACGTCTCTTCGCGGGACGATTAAAACGACGGAGGTCCGCGTTCAACCCCTGAGGGGCCGTTACCTGCGAGGCATCCTGGCGTTGGCCATTGCGCGGAGCCGACGAAGTAGGGTTCATGGCGAATTCGAAAACGACGGAGGCAACCAGAAAGTATCGGCTGTGGCGATATAGACTCGCGCAGATGGGTTGCTCGGGTGAAGCTCAACTGCTATCCCAAGATACTCATATCTTGGTGAATGAAAAATTAGGACGAGAGAGGAGAGGTGGGAACGGTTTTGTCGATGGAGGTATTTACGGGCGGTATCGTGGGGGTTGTAGAAAGTCGCTGGAGAGGCGACGCGCAGATGTTTGGAGGAAGGAGGCCGAAGTAATGGTAGGTGGTGAACGGGGAAGGAAAAAAAAAAAAAGGAACAGAAAAAAGAAAGAACACCGGGTTGGAAGAAATTTGGTGGCAATGGATGATGGAACTCTAGCCTAGTAGCGGAGTTGGTAGCTAGAGCTGATGTCGTCTGGAATTATTAGAATAAGAATTGATATCTTGGACGCGAGAGTGGATGAGGCGGATGGCAGCTTGAAGTCTGCCTACTGTACGAAGTACACTCTCAGTGGTTGATGCTGGCTTGGGATGATGGAATGCGAACAGCGATTATGTAATAATGCCTCAACTGTGGAAACGGTTGCAGGAGGTACGTACTACCTTCGTCCGCCATTTGATACAAGGCAAAGACCTTCGTACTTCGTACTGATATAAAGCAGCATACTGTAGCATGAGCACTCCGAAGAGTAAGATGTACGAAGTACCTTCGTCCATGTAGTGTCAAAAGCACACAGTTGCATTGCATTTTATTATCTTCGGTCTTGGTGTCTTCAATTGCCACTTGAACTCCACATTTTCTCCAAGTATTCAGTAGCATTGAACTCTAGGAAGTATAAACTATGAAGTGCCTCTGTGCCAGACTTCCACCAGCTATCAACTGCTCGCTCCTTATTCCAATTTGAAATCATCCTAATAGCACTGAGGCGAGGAAAGTGGGGTCGCCGTCAATGCTATTGTCGTCGTTTCTTGTAAACTAATTGCCCTTGTGCCGAGGGCGATCCCACACGACTCGATCACGTTAAACTCTGGATCACTGCTCCCCACCACTCTCCAGGATAGCTTCTGGTCAAACTTACTTTACCCCTCATACAGAGCTAGGAATGGGCATCTCTATTTCTCCTAGTCGAAATCCCACTCATGCGACATCAGACCCAAGAGGTCCCCGGCAGCGCGGGAATGGATGATAGTTCCCATTTGCAGGGCGAACGCAATACGCTTGAACACCATCTCCGAGGATTGATACTCGGTAACGCTGCCTCTCATGAAGAGACACGAGAGACACAACCCGCCCACCTTCTCTCCTCAAACCCCGGGCTACAAGCACCTTTGCAAAACCCGCCCGGTCAGAGCAGCGCTTCCCATACGCAAGCTTCCAGACCCGTTTCTCCGAGAACGCCAAGAAGACGCCCGAACCAAGCTCAGCGGCGACAGATGAGCGCTCAGTTGACCCTACCGATCGACACTCGTCCCTCAGTACATCGCCCCGCTCCATTCTCCGCGCCCTACACTTCCCGTTCAAACGGCAATTTCACCAATTACTCGAGTCCCCTCGGATCTAACATTCAGCATTATTCTTCCCACGCGGTCTCGGACACTTTTTCGAACCCGGGCTGGAGCCAACAAACGACGTTCGGTGGCAGGCAGCATCATTTGCACGTATCATCGCCATGGTCAAGCGCACCGCATCAGGCCTTGCCTGAAAACCCGGCAGCCCCATACACGTCCCCGGGCCGCCAACGCACGCACTCACATCCGCAGGGACGAAGGATACACCGTTCGATGGGATCCATCCCTGTTATGCACCCAGATGACCTAGAGAGACCAGACCAAATCCACCAATATTTCATACATCAGAGCCACCGAGATGCACGCAAAAGTGATGTGTTGGCACGTCAAGCCAGTCTTCTAGACGAATTATGCCCGAGAATACTGGCTGGGGCCGAAGTCGACCGGAGTGACATAGCTGAGAAAGAGGCTTTCCGCGTTGTTCTGGAGTCCATATGCCAGGATGTCATTTCGAAATTCGAGCGTGAATGTGACAAGGCATCGGATTTCTCGGGACACTCTGTTCAGCTCAGGTGCTTCGGCAGCCTCTCGTCAGGCTTTGCGACAAAATCCTCAGATATGGACCTTGGCCTGCTATCGCCGAAATCATCAGTTCAGCCAGGTGCGCCAGGCTCGCCCATACCGCGCCTTCTCGAGAAAGCTTTCCTAGACGTCGGCCTCGGTGCTCGTCTCCTGACGCGCACGAGGGTCCCAATTATAAAGATATGCGAGAAACCACCCCCTCAGCTACTAGCTAACTTGCGGAATGAGCGCGAGAAATGGGAGAGTGGGCTGGACAATGTGGAGAATGCTGATCCACACGATGATGTGCATGAAGAGACCGAGAGCGGAACGGCGCTGGGAATTTCGAAAATTGCGCCTCAGTCCACGCAGTTGCGAGACGTTCCCTCCTGCGATCTATCAGAGTCGCACAAGCCCTCGCAAACACAGGATATATCCGACCCAGTGCTTACTCCAGGTCGAGCTTCAGTCCTACTGCGCCAGGGGGAAGCACAATCTCTCTCGGCTTATTATTCATCTGCGAAGCGTGTCCTAAGAAGGCTGGGTGGCTATGACATATCCATCTCAAACTCAAAAATCCTTACCGATAAAAATTATGAGATCCTCGACGTGGTGTGCTCTTCCTTCGTCGCAGGGCTCCGCGACCCAGCCCTGCGAAATCGACTAGAGAGAGAACAATGGCTCCAAGTTCACCCACCATCAGAACGACAGCAAAATGCATGTAGCCTTCTTGCCCTATATATTTGCGCGGAAGGTGAAACAATGCTCATAGGGTGGGAACGTCGCAGATTCAGGGAGCGGGTGGAGGAGCGGGAACAAGGTCTGATGGCTGCGGTGCAAACTTGGCAGACTCTGCGCCAAAAAGCTGTATTTGGTGCCAATTTGGCCCATCACACGAAGGAATTACAATCGTCCCTCGAGAAAATGAAGAAATTCGCATCTATTCAACTGATTCTTTTAGAACAAGGGCAATACGAGTCGGCAAACCACTACTCGGACCGAACCCTGAAGTTGCTTGCTGAGCTCTCTCCGCGGCCGCCGGACACTGATACGGATTTGAGACGACACGTAATCGAAAAATATGTCACTGGCATACAGAACTGCGATATCCGCCAGGCAGTTGCGGAATTCTCGACTGGCTTGGGAGGAAACCCCTCTCCCCGTGGTATTTTTCTCAGGCACAAGACGCTCCAGCTAGCTCAAGAGTTTGAGAGGGCTTTAGGAAAAGGTCTATACCCCGATACGGAAACAGAGAACCTCGAGAAGTATATTCTACTACTCCGTGGTCCCTTGAAGTCAGTTTCATTTGGAAGTACAGAAGAGCTGTGGATCGTATCGGTCACCAATGAGTCGGCGTCGGTCCTCGCCGCCATTCGGGAGCTCCCTGACCCAGCCACCCTCGCGCCGAATAGGCCGAAGGATCCTTATAGCGACAAGCTGGAGTTTCCCAAGACCGGGGTCGGCGTGCAGTGTGATATTAACTTCGCTGCCCATCTTGCGCTCCAGAATACGCTCCTGCTCCGATGTTACTCTCATACAGATGCCAGGGTGAGACCCATGATTCTGTTTATCAAGCATTGGTCGAAAGTGAGAGGAATCAACTCTCCCTATCGTGGGACGCTGAGTAGCTACGGATACGTGATAATGGCGCTACATTTTCTGATTAACGTGGCACAACCCTTCGTATGCCCAAACCTACAAATGTTAGCACCTACCCCACACGCGGGGCTCTCCACCACCGATGCTGAGGAACACAGTCTATGCATGGACAGGGACGTACGCTTCTGGCGAGACGAACAGGAAATTCTTCGGCTCGCGCAATGTAACAGTCTGAACCAAAATAGAGAAACCGTTGGGCAACTACTTCGGAGTTTCTTCGAATACTATGCGCAAAGCGGAGCCTTGTCGACGCTTTCGGGGAGGGGATTCGATTGGGGTAGAGAGGTGGTGAGCATTCGCACTGCTGGAGGCCTTCTCACAAAGCAAGAAAAGGGATGGACCGGAGCCAAGACCGTCACCATTGTTGACCAGATACCTATCGAGTCAACGCTACCAAGACCCGCCCATGGAGTAACAGATCTCGCCTCTTCGCCCATACCATCCTCTATAGCGGGGTCCCAGCCGAGCTCGACGCCAATACGGCCTACCCATCGGCCCCAAAAGAGTTGCGAAGTGAAAGAGATACGTCATCGCTACCTCTTCGCTATAGAGGATCCATTCGAAGTTGACCACAACATTGCCCGTACCGTTACACATAATGGAATTGTCTCCATCAGAGATGAATTTCGAAGAGCATGGCGTATTATCCAAAATGCTGGTCACGGTCGCCTGGATGAGGACCTCCTGGAAATTGTCGAATCAGAGAGCAAACAAGACACAAGGGATGCATTCCTCACCCTCATCGACGAAATTCATGGAGCTACCTGACCTCCTACAGCCCATGGGATTGGAGGAGGGGGCGAAACGCGACGGGCGAGGCTTTGGGGACTCGGCAATGGGATTCAGCATCGAGGCTTACAAAAAATCTCATCGAATGTTCGGACGGACGCCTTGACAATCTCATCTCTGAAAATGGAGGGAAGCTGTACTGTAGTATTCACGTGGCCCGATGGTGATACCTCCCGAAGAAGATGTCCGGCACGGTGCCAGAATCTACAGGATGCTGTGGTCTATCAGCAAGTCATCGACACTCATAAGGAGGGTGCTTCTAATTGAATATATGTGTGGGTGAATCTATGTATGCAAGTAATAAAACCAAGTAAAAGGAGATACGTGTGCGAAATTTTCTCTTACCCTTTACCCATACGCCTTGTTCGGGGAAACCCAATTCGAGGTGGTAGAAGCAAAGGGCCTTCAACATTCGCGAGCTCAATATACCAACGCTCCGTTAAGAACCCATCTCTAGGTAAGAATGGGGCTCTTGCTGTCCACAGACAGCATCGTTGGGTCGACGACGCTATAAACTCCAGGCCAGATCACAATGCTGCCAGCGCCAGCGAGATCAAACAGTGAGCACGATCACTGGCGTCATCCTAAGAGTTGCCGCCATGTTCGCCGTTCGCCTCTTTCCGTCAATGCAAGATTCACTGCAGTAAGCTAGAGGAACAGTAAATAATACTTCGTACAAACCCTCGCCAGAATGACCAAGAGGAAAGATAAGAGACGGAAGACGTGAGCTTGGTTTGAGGAAAGCACTGCAGTGCCTAGTCTTGTGAGCCTTGTTTCTGGGTACTCCTTCAATCCACGTAGTGCTGGAATAGTGGCGAGATGGATTCGCCATAGTGGTTTCTTCTTATGGCCTCTGCCAACAAAGAGGACAAGTCAAGGATAACCAGTTTGCTAGTGCTTCGAGCCTGCTCTTCGTTAATCGGAAAGCTGTTGGTCACCACGATGGTGTCGATGCATTCGCAAGCTTGGAGTTGCGCAAGGCTATCGCCCCCAAACACGCCATGCGTTGCCATGCAATATACTTTCTGGGCACCCCCCCGCTTGACAACGGTCTCGGCGGCCGCGATCCAGGAGCCGGGTTTGTCAATCATGTCGTCGACAATAAATACGGGTCGGTTCCTCACGTCGCCGACAAGGGTAATCATATGCTCAATCTTGGGATCCTTCAGAGTCTCTTCCTCCTCATCTGAGGAAACGGGGTCTTCGCCGCCTGGCGGCCCGAAAGGATGTGGTTCCGCTGCGAAAAAGGAGGAGGCATGTGACATAGTCATAGGATCCAAATCGGGTTGACTCGCATCTACTGCAGATGTAGCAGGTGACGGGAAGTCATCGTCGACGATATGGCCTTGGACAAGTCGCCCGTGAGTAACTTCGCCAGCTGCGCGATCATCACAGCCAAGGTCGGCGTCTTCAGAGGTACCGTCCACTTGGGAAGATGGATCATTGGATAACGAGGAATGTGGTGAGGATGATGACCGACTCGCCTCGGATTGAAGCAATGGCTCACGACTGGAGTTAACCGGTGAGCCATTGGAATCGGCCAGAGTTCTCGGAGGTCTAGTCGGGACCCGATGGGGAGTCGAAGAAGGATCGTTATCTCCAGCTTTCAGCGGCCCCGTCCGGCTCCAGGACTCGAGGATAGACAGTCGTTCAATTCCATCCAGATGATTCATTATCATGCTAGTCGTCAAGTTTGGACCCCGCTTTTTATCAGTTGTCACAATGCCAAAGTTCAGTTTGAGCGCATCCGCCAACGAAGTCACACGCTTGGTTCCCCCAGCATTTTTCGATACAACAACACCTTCTCTCCAGTTAGGGACGTTGTGGCGAATCCATCTGGCAACGAGGGGCTCGGCATGAAGGTTATCAACCGGACATTTGAAGAAACCTTGCATTTGAGACGCATGGAGGTCCACAGTAATTACATGCTTGACCCCAGCAACCCCCATTAGGTTCGCCAGAAGTCGAGCAGTAATTGTCCCACGATGTGACTTCTTCTTGGATTGGCGGTTGTACGGGAAGTAGGGAACGACAGCTATTTGACGATTAGTTTTGGAAATGGTAGCCAAGTATGGTCGCCTCTTACCAGTCACCTTGGTTGCGGACCCGCCCTTGCAGGCAGATATCATGATCAAAAGCTCCATTATCGTATCATTGATTCTGGGGCTCCCAGACTGCACCACAAACACATCCTTTTCCCGGACACTTGTCAAGATTCTGACGCTGGTTTCGCCCTGCAAGATTCAAGTTGTGTGAGTAGCACCGAAGAGGCTCTTGTCAGAAGCAAACTCACATTGGAGAACTGGGAGAGCTCCGCATCTCCCGGTGCCATCCCTAGATTCTCACATATCTGACCTGCAAGGGCCGGGCAGGATGTCCCGGCAAAGATTACCGTGTTCCGCATGATTCCTCAGGAAGGAAAAGAACGATTGGGGAAAAAGAAATAGCAGGGATCTGGAGTAGAAAAAAATAATCTTATTAGTTTGGGGAAGGAAACAATTTTTGATCCTTGGTTCTGCTTATTTAATCTATGCTTAGTAACAACAACGACACCCAGTACAAGTGCTTGCACCTTCACTTGCCCTCCGACAAACTTCATCCACAATACTTCGTATTGTTTCCGGAAACCGATCAAATATAGTCCTAGAAGATATATCATGAGCCCCTGAGCCTGTATTGACTTGTTGGGTCACGCAAAAGTTCCGATATGGGAGTAAAAGGCCTGAGACGCTGTCTCCAGCCTCTTGCTGTTCAAGTTGAATTAAGCCATGGCAGCGCAATCATCGATGGCCCGGCTTTTGCTTATCATATTCATACTCTCTGCGCACACGCTTCGTCCGCCATCCCTTCGTGCGAAGCCCTTGAAAACGAATGTCTCAGATGGCTAGATAAGCTGAGCTCATCTGGTATTTCGATGCGAGTATAGACCACATCCCGATTTGGGAGGTGCCTAGCTGACTTTCCTCTGTTAGCGAGGCCATCTATTTCGATGGATATCTTCCCCAGGAAAAACTTCTTGTTCGCATGGGTAGGGTTCTGAAAACTACCGCAGAATCTCTACTCCTTTACCGTTCTAGTCCGAACGGTCTGCCTTACCAGCCTCCCGAGCTGCCCAGTAGCGCATTCAGCGGTACTCCCCCTCGTCGCACATCTTGGAGAGCCCGCCATCGCCTTCCGCATAACCCCTTTACGGTCCAATGTGTCATAGATATCTTGAAGGAATCCCCACGCTACAGACATCTCGCTCATGTTGTTCCAGGCGAAGCCGATGCATTCTGCGCCGAAAAAGCTCGTCACACCACGGACAGCTTGATTTTAACCGGGGACTCTGACCTTCTGATATATGACACGGGTGATAGTAAGGTCGTGTTTTTTGACGACATGGACTTTTGCGATGGGCATCGCGGCATCCGATGTTCGGTTTTCTGGCCAATGTCTATTTCGCAAAGACTGCTTTCGCAGGAACCCAGGTCCGAGGGTACCATTGCTCGCCTGGCGTTTGAGCTCCAGAAGGCACCTCGAGATACACTGCAGCAGCTTCTAGTAGCTTGTCGGACCCCACCAGATAAAAGCACATTTCACAGGTTCTCGGCCCCCTATCGAAGTACATGTCATCTTGAAATCGCGGAGCCTCTGGCGGTCGGTACGCCCCAGCTAGATGTACGGCTCCTCGAGCTAGTGCTGCAGTGCGGCCATGGCAAGCGCATATATCCATTCCTGGAACAAGCCGCTCATCAGTGCGGAATCGCGAGGATCTTTCTGCCCAGCATACCCGAAAATCCAGTGCGCTCTAGTTGCTTTAGCCCTAGCATCAGGGTGAGGCAGATTGCGTATTCTCTTCTCCGCCCTGGTTCATTAGGGAATATCCAAGGTGTCCAAGAGTTCACGCGTCTTCAGACCATCGAGGGAAAGGGATCTCACGTTTCATTTCTTAACAGTGAAGAACTGGAACAATCTGTCCTCAGACTGGCTGATGATCTCTCACTCGCTCAGCTAAAGCATGGCAGGTTTTTCTGGCCAGCCGTGACATGCCAACTAGAAAATGACTACGCACATTCCAATAACAAAAGGGGGCTGGCTGATGCCCTGGTCAACAGTCAAGGACTGGGCATAGCACATGCTTCCCACGTGCCGTGGGACTTGGTACATTTTTGCGCTCAGATCCAGGCGTGCTGCTACTCATTTCGGCTTCTCGAGCAAACACTATCTCTGTCACTTCATGGAGTGCTAGGGAAGGATGCTCAAAATGCGCATGCCTCTCTACAGCCCTTCTTGGCTACGATTCCACCACTCCGGGACTTCCCGTCGTTGGGTACTACACTAGACTTTTTACACCACCTGCAGGATCGCTTAATAGCGCGGCGGCCGGTCGCTAATCCAACCCAGTCCGAAGTCGTAACAGAAGGCGGTGCTGTTCTGACCGGTTTGTTATCACGAGAGGAGATTCATGGCTGCGAGAGCAGTGGAAGGAAAAGGGACTCGCCATCATTTAACAGATTTCATGCCCTTGGCTTCGAAGAATGATCTAAATTCATTTTAAATATCAAAGAGCCTATGTTAAAAAAGAAAAATAAAATAAAGGCAAATATGCTATTCTAGCTCTGCCTTGTTTCTTGCTAGCTTCTTGTGTGGTGGGTGAGCTGATGAAGACCCAGGTGGTAAACCGCGACCATGACAAAGGCATAGAAAAAGCGAATGCTTGACAAATACAAATAAGGAGACAAAAATTTAAGGTTGTATGGTCTAGTGGTTAGGACTCCGGATTTTGACCAAGTAAAATACTGAGAAGTTCCGGCAGCCCCGGTTCGAACCCGGGTACGACCTATTCCTATTTTTAATATTTACTTTCCCTTCTTTGAAAAATCCTCGTTTTTATTATTATTATTATCATTATTATTATTATTTTTTAATAATAATTTCTACTGTAAACTTCTACAGAATAATATTATCAGTAAAAATAAAGTTGGTAGTAGGCAATATCGAGTCGGGGGTGGGAGGGGTTAAGATCCAACCCACTTCCTTGGGTTTGTCTGTCCGATTCCGTATCTCTTGAAGAAACACCCACTCAAAAGAAACCCAATTCGGTATCTAGAGAGTACATCCGCATTAAGAGTAAAAGGTCTCTCGCCAATGATAACTTCGTGTCTTTTCCTCATTGTTGTCGAGAGTGCTTTTATGTCCTTATCAGTTTTGCAGTCCATTACGAAGTCGTTCATCGGATCAATCGATCTTGGAGTGTCATTTTGTCTTCGTGCATTATTAATCTGCCATGTCCGGTTTTAGTGTAGTTTGAATTGAGCAATAAAAGTGAGGAAGTGATCAATATTCTTTCGGCTCGGCAATCACGTCATTGACTCATACTCATCCCTCAATCGACGACTTACCGAAGCTTCGTCCAGCGAACTCTACAGTTTTCGAGCCCTTCTACATGTACTTCGCGGCTCGGCTTCTTTCCCGTAGTCAGCCGCTTGGCAAGTCTCTCCATCCAGCAAGCGTCGTCAGATTCACTCGTTCTCCTTCTTGCGCGATGTCAACATACCCTGGTTCCAGTCGCCTTCTTGGTAAGACTATCGTGATTACAGGTGCTTCGAGTGGCATTGGGCGAAGCACGGCTTTCGAATTCGCCCGGGCATGTCCTCAAGGGCTCAAATTAGTCCTCGCCGCTCGTCGTGTTGAGACGCTCCAGGATATCGCCAAAGAGATCACCAGCGAAGTTGGAGATGCCGTCAAGATTCTGCCCGTCAGGCTAGACGTGAGCAGCAGCGAGGATATCCGGCAGTTTGTGCCTAGCCTTCCCGAGGAATTCAGGGATATCGATGTCTTGGTCAACAATGCGTAGGGTTTCGTACCCCGCCCCCGCTCCAGAATTTGCCGTTAACATGGGGAACAGTGGTCTCGTCAAAGGGGTCGCCCGCGCACCTGACATTGCTGAGGAAGACATTGGCATCATGATGGCTACAAACGTCACTGGGCTTATCAATATGACCCAAGCCGTGCTTCCCATATTTCGGAAACGGGCCAATGGTGGTGCCGGTGATATAATCAATGTTGGGTCCATTGCCGGTATGCTAGTGAACCGTCATAACTCCGGTCCAGTTTCGAAGTGCAAAACTAACGAGGTCAACCGCGATAGGGCGTGAGCCATATGCCGGGGGGTCAATATACTGCGCTACTAAAGCAGCTGTGAAGAGCTTCACCGAAAGCTTGAGGAAAGAACTAATTTCCACCCGGATTAGGGTAATCGAGGTAGATCCGGGTCAGGTGGAGACTGTAGGTTTTTCACCGCCGTAATACTTGCAAGAAATCCAGAATAACTCAAGGGTACTAGGAGTTTTCGGTTGTGAGATTTTATGGCGACAAGGCCAAAGCGGACGCCGTCTACGCGTGAGTCTATCTACGCTTTCCGGAACTATTAGCACAGCGCTGAACTAACGCCCCGGACTACCTGCCACCTTAAAAGCGGCTGCGATCCCCTTACTCCAGATGACATCGCCGAAGTCATTGTTTTCGCTGCGTCGCGGAAGGAAAACGTCGTGATAGCGGACACCCTTGTATTCCCAAATCACCAGGTACGTAATTATCTCAACCCCCAGCAATCGATATACCTCCAACACTGCTCTTCCCGCAATACCTATATCACTCGTACTATCCTAACGTCCTTCTTCTCTACCCTCTTAATAGGCTGGTGCTGGCATCCTGCATCGCCGGTCGGAATGATGGAGATGATGAGCATGTAAAAAGATGAGGTTCCAAGGCCACACTTGCAAATTCACGGGCCTCTAAAACAAGACCCGGATTATCTTCGAGAGAAAAACGTTGTCGCCATCCACTACCCTTACTGCAGTCTAGGTACACGATGAGGAATAACTGCATTAAGGAATAGTATTAGATCTCAGACAACGCCGAGGATTTTCTAGCCTTATAGCTCTTTTATAAATATATAACCTAAAATATAACCAGCCGCATTTAGGTACAATTACTACTCAGTTAAATTGTAATAACTGCTAGTCTACTTTGTAGATTTAAATGACCTTTCTTAGCACTGATTACTTCCCTACAAGGTCAAGTTGCTCTAGAGGCTTGATCAATGTTTGCTGAGGCACTGTGCTGTGCCATTCCAGTGGGAAGGAGCCTTGCTGTTTGATCTGTTGATGTGCGCATTGTGCTTGTTTGCATTCTTTGAGGTTCTTCTCCACTTTCAGTCAGCAGCCTACCCAGGCTCTCTTCCAGTCATCCTGCATCAATTGATCCAGCTGGCAATCACCAAGCTTCACAGAAGCCAGCCAGCTGAAATCAACCCAGATCATACAATTAATTATAATTCACAGCCTTCTCCTCACTGAGAAAATGAGTAATGCCCACATGAGAGGTTCAGCTGAGCAACCCCAGGGACCATCAGAAAAGGAGAGGAAATATGACCGCCAGCTTAGACTTTGGGCATCGAGCGGCCAGGATGCACTTGAATCTGCCCATATCCTTCTCCTTAACTCTGGCTCTGGGGCTGTAGGTGTAGAGACATTGAAAAACCTCGTGCTTCCAGGTCCTTGCCACAAATACCCCCAGTTCTGAATCGCATCTGCTAACTGTCCTTCTCAGGTATCGGTCGCTTCACCATTGTTGATGAGGCTCTAGTCTCGGAGGCTGATCTTGGTTCCAATTTTTTCCTTGATGAGAATTGCCTTGGGCATCTGCGCGCCGAATCCTGTGCAGAGCGGCTGTTGGAACTGAATCCCGAGGTCGAAGGCGACTGGTATCCCAAAACAAACCCACGACCTGCTGTCATCACCGGAAGCAAAAAGCTATGCCTTACAGGTATATCTCAGACAGCTGTCGACCTTGCTGCGGTCCTCGCTTCACCCGTGCCCTTCACCGCCATCATATACACTTTCCCAATTCAGGCAGACCATCTCGCCTTAGTCGATTCATATGCGGAGGCCCACAAGATTCCCGTCATCCCGATTCATTCATCTGGATTTTACTCATATTTCCAAGTGAAGCTCCCGGATATCTTCCCCATCGTAGACACGCACCCGGATGAGAATGCTATAAACGACCTTCGGCTTCTAAACCCATGGCCGGAGCTCAATGAATTCTGCCAGAATCTTACGAGTGACGTGGATGGACTCGATGACTACGAGCACGGCCATTTACCTTTTATTGCCATCCTCTTTTATTACCTGAAGGCATGGAGGGACCGCAAGGACGGTAGAAGCCCTTCTACACCGGATGAGAAGCGCGCCTTCAGGAAAATGGCATTGGCAGGAATGAGGACGGGCAACCCGGAAGGCGGGGAGGAGAATTTCGAAGAGGCTGCCGCTGCCGTCCTCAAGGCTATTTCCCAACCAGAGCTTCCTGCCTCTCTCAAGGAAGTGTTTGAACGCGCCCAAGACACACCCGTGAGTCAATTGCCCCCTTAACCCCCTGCAAACCTTTTTTTTTTTTTTTT